>WUQG02447193.1:0-13176 GCA_011317285.2 Androctonus mauritanicus
AACTCGAAAATAAAAAAATACCTGTGGCTTTTGAGTTCCATGGATGAATCCGTGATCGGTCGAAACGGTTGGAACCCCGGAAACATAAAACGTGTCGAATCCGTAACCAGGTATATTTTCAGCTCGAAAAACCAATTCCCCTAAATCTTGTGGATGCACCTTCTTTTCTCCATTTTCTTCTTTTCTAAGTTTGCATTTTAAATTGTGAAGAGATTTCGGCAACTCCTTCGTTTGGATTGGTATATATTCTCCTAAAATTAAGCAAAAAATATTTTGTGTTTATTGAAATTCAGCGTGAGTGAGAGAATGATACAATTTTCAAAAACGAAAGAAGAAAGCATTGGAAATTTTAGTGAAAATGCTTTAGAGAAATTTTTATATGTTGTCTAATGCAAAATTATAAATTCTTTGATAAGTCAGTATCATCGAAAATTCCGATGTTTCTTCGATTTTTATAAATTTGGTATGAGCTCCTCTGGCTGGATCCCTATGTTATTCTAAAGTTAATTTCTATCGGCTTGGTTAGTATATCTCAGCTGTAAATTCAATTTTAAATGTTGCATCTTAAGTAATGCCGAAATCAGTTTAATAATAATCATAATAAAAAAAATCTGATTTTTTGGTCCAATAAAAATGTAAATTTTCTTTTATTAATTTAGGAAATAAATGCGCTAGTTTCAACACTGTATTTTTAAATCAGCTCATTCAAAAATTCCTTGTTATAAATTTATATCCGAAGTTGTAACTGTACATAATGGTTATAATTATAGAGCTTATTTTTCACTTCGAGCGTTAAATTCTTTTCTCTTCTCTCTGTATACCAATTCGCAAGATTTTGATAAATATATAGAAATTAAAATCTCAACCTTCCGATTATTCATTCATTCGATTTAATGTTTTAATTACATCGATTGAAAATTCGAATAAATGAAGGAAATCCTTATAAATTGGTATTCAGTTAGTATTTATTAATAATAACTGAATATTTATTATTAATACTACTAATAATAGTAGTAATAGTATTTCAGTTAGTATTTATTACCAGAAGAAAATTTTCAGCAAATAATTATAAAAATTATGTATAACAACAACACAAAAAAATCAATAATAATATTAGTGCTGTACATTAATAAATCAGAGCTACGTTCTCTCTGGTCGATAACATGTAACGCAAAATTAATGCCATTTAATAATCATATTACATTAAATTCTATTTAATTATTAATGTGGCAAAATAGTGTAATTTATTATGTATTCTTATGACGCATTCATCGTTACATAAATGAATTTCTTCTTTAAGGTTTCGCATATTAACCACTCAAATTTAATATTCAGTGCGTAACGCATCCGGTGATTATAAATGTTGTAGATCCTGTCCGCAGTTATTAAATAAGTATATAAGAATACGGTTAATCATCTGTTTTTATTTACGCATTTAAAATAATCGTTAACGCGGAATTGCTACCGCCATTCTTTAAAAATTGTTTGGAAAATTTAATATAAAATAATATGTTATGAATGGTGGGAGAAAATTTTATCGTTTAAAACGAAACGCACTCGGTTTATTCTGTTCCAGCGCAGTTATTGGATATTTTATAACTTCTTGTCAAGACTGAAAATCTTCTCTTTAATAAGTCGGTGATTAGTAACTGAAAACGTTTCATTCTTGGAGCGCATTACTTATACACTTCTAATGACTAACATTAGCTATAAACTAATCCAGATCTTGACGTCTTTGAGGATTACAAAAGATAAAATCGCATTTATTTTTTTTCATCTCCGGCTTTCAGCATACAACTCGTCTCATTTTCCAATTTAATTATACCATTACTTATTGCCGAGATTTAGAAAAAATAAAAAAAAAATTATTATAGTTTTTTAATCCCATTTCGATGACAACTTGGGAAATATTCCGCCGAAAACAATTTTTAATAGAAGATTGAAAACGATATTTGCAGAATTTTTACAATTTATTTAATATAATTTTGTGGGAGGATAAACTGGTTTCATTAATTATTGGGAGACGTTAAACTTCTCAAAAAATTGCGTAACTCGATGTATTTTTATTTTTTTTTTTTCTTCGAAATCTTTTTGGTTTCTAGATTGATAATTTTTGCCACTCGTTCACCAGTTATTTTCAGTTTCTCACGTTTTTGAATTTCAAATCTTATCGCTGCAGTAATTATCTGCCATATTTTAGAATGGTCGACCGCCAGATTTTCCTTATTAAATTTTTGATTAACGATTCGTTTAAATCTATATTATATAGGATTATAACGACAGAAATATCGTGGCCATCGATATAATACCTGGTAGATGGTTTTTCACAAGATACGGTACTACAATACATCGACCAAGCGATGGGCTGGAATCTGTAGAATTAAAAAAAAATCTTACCAGCGTGTTAAAATAAAAGTGAAAAATTTAATGCTAACAATGCGAAGAAAGAAGAATTATTTTTGAGAGCTTTTTAATTAGAAGTAAATAAGAAAATGGCATTAAAAACTGTCGACAGGAGATATTTTAGCCGTATTTTGCTTTTATGCCCGATACGCGTTATATAATAGACTACATATATTTCCCATACAATATTTAGTAGGAAGCGGCGTTAATGTTTCTTTGTCTGGAAAATGTGGCTGGGCCAGCAAAAAGAACCATTTATCACGCGGGAAACGATACAAATTTCTTTATTGAGAAAATCGTGACCAAGGTATCCAGTAGAATCGCTCAATGTATTCTCAACAGAGTCCGAATGATGGATGACACCCATCACGGTTACTACTTTTGTCTCCCTGTTCGATATCCAAAACTATACCTCAAACGTTTGAATAATGGGTGGTGGAAAAAGTATATGTGTCGATGTTATTTTTTCACATTTCAAAATAGACGTCCAAACAAAAATCTTAGCCGTCATCAATTCACATCTTAAATATAGAGGAGCGCTCTTCGGATTTTCTCGGACTACTTTTTTCACCTTTAACTCGCCTTTTCTATAACTTATATAAATTTATTAAAAAAGAAGAAAATGAGGAGCGGCGGAATAATCAAATTATCAGCCCAAATAAAAGTAGCGTTTGGAGAGAATTTCAGATTTATGGTTGTTTACACCAGACACTTGCCCAGCTTATTTCTGTTTCCTATATCATTTTGACACTAGAATCAATTTTAACACGCTCGGGTTACCGAAAGCTCGTCAATTCTCGGCCAGCTGCAGTATTATTTCCTAAGTAGCGCTCAACATTTCCCACTACAAATTAATTAAGGTAATTTTAGAAATCTATTTACAAGTCGGAAATTTAATATAAACGCTCCAATATTCGTCTATCATCGAAAAAGAAAAATATATCGTTAATCGCCCTCTTCTTTGGTCCCTACCAAGTTAAAAAGTCTTCTGATTTACATCGGCCGTTTCCAGAACTTCTCAAAGATGACAAATGACATCGAACTACTATTTGCCAGAATATTTTAAGAATTATATTATTTTTTGTAGAAAATAAATCTCCCATATATATTTTATCCCGCTTTAGATTTATTAGAAATGACAATGATGGTAGTTTAAGTGAATGGTAGCCACTAACTCTGTCAAAGAGGATAGCAGTTAAAAAATAAATTCGCTAAAGCTGGTTTACTTTAGCGTTAGTAATGTGTCATTCGCCTCACAGATAACTGGTTTAGCAAATAGCGATTTCGGATTTTATTCCTCCGCAGCTTAAAATTGTCAGTTTATATTTAACACTCCGATCTGAGTTTGTCGTTTTATTAATGGTTTTCGGGTTATTTAACGCAATTTGGATGCTCCGCATATAAAATTTGAATTTTTATCTAGCTTAGTTTTTCTTCGGCTCTTCGATAAATTCAGACCCCCGTCCAGGATAAATAACGCATCATTTTCTGGATGGCCATATGTTTCGCCTAAAATCGTTTATGCGCTTAATTTACCGGCTGATAATTATCGGGAAATGGTGGATTATCGAAATTCTGAACGTCACCGAAGTTAGCCAATCCGTACCTTTACTTCCAGTCAACATCGGTTTCAATCTGGACAATTTAAGTTATCCAGGTTGGAACCCATGGTTGGTATTTATAGTAAACACCTTCGTATGTCAAATTTTAAATGAAATTTGCCGTTTTAATTTTTCTTTTTCTTTTGTGACAGCGGCTATAATTTCTAGAATAAAAATGACTCCAACATTTAGGTTTTATGGTTATAAAATTGTTCTATGGTCAATATGTGGAAAGTCTTGCGAAAATATAACCGTATCGTTTCTTCGAAAAAGTTAAATTTCAGTCAATATAGGGATTTTTTATCTACTAAATATATAAATTTGTGTATAATTGTTATTAGATATTTCGTTATCATTATGGCATAAACAAAATATTGATTAGAATCATACTTGACAAAAAAAAAAGAAAATTTTTCTATTCTTTCTTTGAATATGTTAGAAGCGCAATATATACGAATATCGCCCTTTTAACATCTTTCCGAAAGAAAATGAAACTTATTTGCTCCACTAATTGCAAATTTGAAGTAATCAGTATAGCAAATAAAGCATTAATTTAAAAATATTCACCAGCAGCTAAATTAAAAAATTGAAGATTTGAACTTGGTGATGATAACTTTTAGCAATTGGTGAAAATGGAAAAGCGCTTTCTACCATTAAAAATGACCGATGCATCTTTTAATCCGACTTTCGGAGGTTTCTCATAACTGTCTAACTATTTAATAAATTTTTATCAGATTCGATAAAGAAACCTGGCTATGGAAAACGACTTTGATCAGGCATCCTTCATCTTGGTACAAATATAGTAGTGGGCGTGTATTCTGAAAATTAGTTTTTTTATAGAATTTTGCAATTGCTTAATGAAAATTGTATAGAATAATTTTAATATTAATGAAGACCATCTCTTTTGAAGCCAGATGGTATTTTGATTCTAGCCAAATTTTAGAGAAGCTTCTCTTTATTTGGGGGCTTCCTTACCGTCGACCAACTTCTTTAAACGTTATCTCTATTTTTAGTTTCTCGTCTTTAATTATCAAAACAGAAATGGATCAAAATTAATTAACGAATTTCTGCCATTAAGAAAGAGATTTATGATTTTTAGAACGAAAATAAAATTAGGATGTAGTTGTCGGTCTGTAAATACGATTGGTTTTGTATTTAATAGGGAAAACTGGAAGAGAGTAAGTAGTTTTAACTTGTTTAGTTGGCGCTACTTCCAACAAATATATTTTATCTTTTCATTCTGGCGCGCAATTTTAAAATTTATTAAATATAGTACCGACTGTAAATTTTAATGCCTAATATTTTGTTCTTTTCATAAAGAATGTATAGAGGCCGCGGGTGTTTTTATTTATCGTATTTACCATTTTATTTCAGCGGTATTGAATGTTTAATGAGGAATGTTTTTTTCGTTCTTCTTACAACCAAAGATTTTTCTTCCTTTTTCCTAATGTATCACCCAGCCGGGAAAAATTGAAATCGAAATTCGCTTATCCGCCGTAGATGTATGGCTTATTACTCTACTACTACTACTACTATTCGACCTACGTTATTAATACGAAAAATATAGAAAAATAAGTTAGAAAATTGAATTTTCCGAGTTTTTGAAAGCATTGTTATGTATTGTTGAGATATGACCCGTTCCATATATAAAAGTAAAGTTCGATTTAATCGATATCTCTTAATAAAATGCATTTTCTCTGATGTAAAACCAATCGACCGTTCGAATGTTTTACGATCCTCCGCTTTTTTCAAAGACGAAATTCGTCCAACCCAAGTTTTAAGAATTCGAGCGTTTGGCGTGTGTGACGAAAACCTTTTATCACCATAAACTTATTTTCCATAACCTTTCTATTTTGTTATTAACGTTTGTATTTTCTGTAAAGTTTCCAACGAATTGTGCTTACTACTCGAGGTAAAACAGCCGACGAAAGTTGTTTCCTTTTATCTGCAATAGTCGAAGAATCACTGATATATATATATAAGTATTAACTCGATTTCTACTTTAAAAGACGAAGGAGAAAAAGTTCAACTTTTCTATAACCGGGACGATCATATCGTATTTTTCTCGCATACTCCTTAATAAAATTATAACGGAGATGGAAGACGAAAAATTTTCGACAGTAAGTATAATTTATATATTAAAGAAATTTGAAGAAAGAAAATATTATTTGAAGCCGACTTTAGTAGAATTGGCTTAAAACTTTTATGTGGCAACAACTCTACCAGAAATGTGATGAAAATTTAAAATATTCATTTTGAAATAGAGACATTCGGTGTCACTTCACTCACACACAATCAGATTGGGAGCTATTCTTCCGTTTCTGAATGACAATACACCGAACGACAACCGTGCAGACACTCCAGCACGCCAAACACGCATTAGATGTGGCAGAGATCCATTCTCCTTTATATCGATATCTGTTCGGAGTTGTATCGTTTTCCCAAAGGAAACGACCAAATTGTAAAGATTGCAAGAATTTCTGGATTCGCTTAACGGATCCTACAATCGATACCTCCTCTCTTCCCAATTATCCTACCTATATGCAAAGTCCTTTGTTAATTTTACGTGTAAACTCTTCGTCCTTTATTCTCCGAATTAACCAGTTCGGTAATTGAATATCTAAATTTTAGCACGCTCTATAAATCCTGTTAGACGGGATTATCGATCGGTGGCACTTGTTTTTGAGTCGCAGTTTATAAAGATAAGCACCGGGCAGAAAACATAATATACGGGATTGGATTAAAGCCCAACTAACGATAAAGTCGTAATATGAAATCACCAAATGGTCGAAAGCGCCAAATGCCTGATACATGAGGCGGAAGTAGTCCGAGTCTCGGCCGTCTAACAAGTAAGATCTAACCAGGATTGGGAGAAAGTTTACAGATACTCTGCCGGAAGTCGGCTGGCCTATGATTTTCTCGCTTAGAAATAATCGGGCTCGAAAATCCGTGGTTAGAGGAACCGGGCTGAGACTAAAGGTAACGAATTGCCTAAAACTGAACAGTCAAATATCTATCCCGCGTAAACACAGACATCATTTCATAATTTGTGTATCCTATGGGAACTCCTATTAATTATACTAAATCCCAACAGCGAAAATTCCATTTTGGCTAATAGATTATTATCGTGGCAGTTTGCTTTCCATTATAATCATAAACTAAGCTTTTAAACTGGTGTCCAATCTTAAAATAGTTTTATTACTTTGACTTTTGTAAAAGTAATTAAAACGAATTAGACAAAAAAGCGTGATAAGAATTTTAAGCCCTAAGTGAGAAACCAGAAAAATAAATTTTATACAGTGTAACTCGGATTTCAAGTTTTTCCGCCATAACGTTTAAAATATTCGATCCGTTTCGTTTTCATATAAATCAGTATGAGATTTTCTCTAAATTTCTTATATCTTAAAATGAAATTCCCGCATTTTACCGTACGTCGACAAAACTGGACGGTAAAATATTTACTCGGATCGCTATCATATTCGCCAAACTTGGTGCGCGTAGATCTGAGCATGCGTGTAAAAAGCGAATCTAGCGTCCAAGTAACCTTGGTAACAAGTCGCTTCCGCCATTACTATACCGTGTTTTTTTCAGCTCTTTGGGCCGATTGTTTAAACGGAGTTTCTATGGTCCAAGGTTTACACCACAAACCACGTCTAGACGGCATTCAGATAAATCGCGGTTTTAAATGCGTGGCCGAGACGTTGACTACGCCGAGTCTAACAGAACGGTGGCGGCTGTTACTACAGTTCCTACGCGTCCCGTCGTTTGAAAATTTTCAGCCAATCAATATCTCGGGCTCTATCCATGACGTAATATAGCGGGAGTTCGAAATGAAGAATGTTTTAAGTTATACTTAAAACATTTAATTTATTCTTTATATATCATTCAATAATAACTCAAATCTGGAGGATTCTACAAACTGTGAAAACTTAACGCCTGCGCCAGAAGACGCGACATAGATTTTAAACCTGGCTAGTGACTGAAATATACTTCAATCACTAGCCAGGTTAGCCAAGTATATTCTAGAAATACACTTTAGTAATCGGTTTTCTAGCGCTGGTCTCAGCCGCCTATGTTAAGACGTTTGGTTTATGCGATGCAAATTTCATAAAATGGTGGTTCCGACCGCGGCATTTCGAGTACAGTAACTTTATTTTTGATTTTGCGCTTTTGGACTTGTATTTTCGTTTGGACTAAACTGTTATCTCGAACTCTTTAATATTCGACTTTTGATGGCGTTTTTTGTTGCCTAACTTTATGATTCGACTGACATTTTTGAAATTGTTTAAATTACATATTTTTGATTTAAAAATGACAGAAGAAAAAATATAAAGAATAGCTTTTTCACTCGAAACGAAATATTTTCTTTAAAAAAGTGGATTCGTGTACAGGAACAAGAATATATCGGACTAAAGAACTCGAATCACCCGTTTCGATTTTAAACACTGTTGCAAGAAATCCTGATAATACTGTATTTTATATAAATGACTTTTTCTTCATTTTACGCCATTTAGCTTTTGCTTATTTTTTTCATTTTCCTGGGGGAAATCCGGATAACATTGTATTCTTAAAACAAGAGCGCTCTAAAAAGAAAACAAATCGGTGGTAATTAATTAACAATTGGATGATTTATATTCATTCAAACGACTTATTGATATATTTTAGTTTTGTTTATATAAAAGAATCGAGATCTTCTGTGAAAAAAAGAATTTGGAATTAACTTCCAATATTTTCGGAAGATTTCCTTTGTAAATTGAGAATTAGAGGAGATTGTAGTTCGATTGATTGGACTGGAGCCAGTTCCATCCGATCTGAGACTGGTGAGACAGATGCTCGATATTCTTCTAGTATCTAATGTCAGCGTGAATCATCACGCTTAAACTAATCTTTGTTCATCATTTAGTCATTTTGTTTTATTTTATTTTATTCGGATATACAGATATTAATTATTCATTAATTTCAAATTTCGAAATTTAAATCATTAAATAAATTTTTACTACAGCAGTGGGAATAACTGGAATAAATTTGATTCCCCAATTAAATAGTCTACTACAGATGAATTAATATTTGATAAATTTAAGATTGCCAAGTTTTAAATAAGACATTGGTCGTGTAATATATTGGAAATAAAATATTTTTACTTGGGTTTCTCTTTTATGTCCGAGACATAAGAGAGCCAAGCCAGTGTTTCTTTAAAAAGTAGAAATATGTTTAGATAACAGTCGATCGAAAATATATTCATTGAAAGTAGAGAATAAGAAACGTTTATAAAATTAATTATAATTTAAGATGATGTACAAAGTAAACAGATTGCGAAACTCCAACAGAATGATGATGATATATACAGTCTACTTTAATCTCGACCAAATTTCCAATTCCCAAAAGCGGCTAATTAGATTAAATTAAGTAAATTACCATCATTATCGCGTAATTAGTCTAGTACATGATGAATGTGTTCCCATTTTTTCCATAAATTCGCAAATTTTAGTTTTTCCCCCTCCTCTTTTTAAGGATGCGCTCTATTAGTCAGTGGCCGTGACCTCTGATGTTCTCCGTTATTTTCCTCCTAAGAAAGAAAGATTGTTATATTTTTGATCATGGAAAAGACAATCATATTTGTTTATTTTCCTTCCAATTAAATAATTAATGAAATTCCCATTTTCCGTGTAATTATTGATCCTAATTGTTCGCTTCATTTTTTTTTTTTTTTTTGCTTTGTCAGCGAATTTTTATAAATTTAGGGATAGGATACGTTAATAATAAAATCGATTATGTAAAATTTTGATTGAAAAATAAGTTTGGCATTTTTGATACAGTACATTTTATTATATCGTCTAAATTAATCAGATCTAGAACTAGTTTAGAGTACAGTATTTATTACGAATAATTATTATCTTTTTATTATCTCAGCATTTATATATATTCAAAACGGATTTCGATGTTCTTATTATAATGGCCAATATTTTAATATTTTTACAATTTAAGTAATTTCGACATGATTTTAAAGTAGAAAATTCGTTTTGTGATTAAAATACTTGTCTAAATTATACTTTTTTTCAAAGAAGTTACATTTAAATAGAAGAAATTGTGCATAATTTTCGAAATAGTCTATTGTAACATATGTAACGTAATATTTTGCAGACGTTGTAAATAAAGGAAATTTAGTGCATCAGTTGCCACCACCGTGTGTTTTGGCATTTGAATCAATCGATTGTCTCAAAACGAATTTTTGTGAACATGACAGACTAAATTTTTTCTAACAATGTAAAAGAGATTATTCATTAAATTATTTGTTACACCGAGTTCTTCAGTCGCTCTATCTATCTTTACGAAAAGTTTGATATTTATTTTACGGATTGAAAAACACGAATCAGTATGGCACTTTTATCAGAACACAGGGTCTCAAATTCCAACCATCTTTATATGATAAATGTATAAAGCCGAAAATTGGTGTACTTATTTTACCAGCATTATCCATATTGTAAAAGACAGATTCGTCGTTTGCCACTTTCTTCCTTACATTTAATAGAATTTTGATATCGAAAGTTCTCGATAAAATTCTTATCATCAGTTGGCAACAGAGAAATCACTAAAATATAAGTTTTAATTCTCATTGATAAACGAGTATTTCTGAGATAGGTACCGGATCCATTCAAACTGTATTAATAGAATATTTAGATTTCGTAAGAATCCTTAAAAAACATTACTGTACTGTGTAAATATATAAAATTTTTACTACTACACCTGTTACCAAAAAAACTATTCCAGGATTAATTTATCGGTAAAAAAAAATAATTTATCGTCAAGTGTCGTGAACAGAAGTTGACCAATTTTTTTCTAACTCTAAAACATATTAAATTTGAATATTTTCACTTCATATTTTTTGTACTTAAACTGACAAAAGTTTGCATATATGACCCAATCAAAAACTTTGAAATGGCAATCGGATCATGATTTATAATTTAAAAAAGTTACAATCAATCATCTTACCCCAAATATTCGGGATAAGATGCCTCTCGCTTTTGATGATATTCATTTTAATAAATAGCAAAAATTAACTCTTTATTCATCCAATAAGTCTCTTATTCACGTACAATGTGTATTTTAAATATAATAAATTATTAAATTCTATAAAATTAGAAAAATTAAATAAAATGTAGTAATTCCCGATCGAAAATTTGAGCATTTTCTAATAATTCTGGTCATTAAAAAATACAAGATGATCATTTTTATTTCGACTGCCAATAGGATTTGGAAAATTTTTAAAATTATAAAAATATATCTATTTATTTCAACGAATATCATATTATTCAAATTTAAATTTGTGGGTTGGTTTATATATGGTTTCGACTTTTTTCATTTTTTGAGGTTAAACGGGTCAGCTTATATACGAGTATATAGAGTAATTTCTTTTAATTAAGAAAGATGTAGGGAATTGTTCATTTGCTCATCTAAAATCAGCTATCATAAACATTTAATATATTATAAAATGGATTTAGCGGTTTCTTCCCAAGCCCTTCATATACAATTAGCATTAAACATATAAAGAATTATTTACTGTGTGGGACATGCCGTGTTTTTCATCGTCATTCTTCTGTAATCTCCTTTTTGGCATCCTGTAAGGTAAGCGTAGATCTGCCATATATCTGTAAAGCATTGAAGCAAATCATGCCTCCTCTGTTTATATGTTACGCTGCAAGTTTTAAACTTTCTTCCAACCCAAGACCTCCGCTCGGATCCTAATATATGTTCTTGTCATTTAATTGATGAAAACAAATTATAAATACAAAAATTTAAATTCGGCATTTAATCTTGAAACAAAAATTGCCATCTTTTCCGTGGATCAGGATGAGATGCAACTTTTAATCACCTGATTTAAAATGGCCAAATTAGGACGATATCGAAAGCAATCTTTAAAGTATCCACTAAACATTAAATATATTAATTTTCACTACGCTGATATTATTACGATTAATAATAATACTTCTAATTTTTTATAAAAATTCCAACACTCACTGGGAATTTTTCGATTTCCGACGAGAGTGATAATCTGATAATAGCCATCTGCTGTATTTTTGGAGGGCTTATAGAAGATTATAATAAACCACCTTCTACCGTTATTTTAAATACTAACGAACTAGAGAAAAATAGGCTACTTCCCCGATTACCATCTTGCTCCGATTCACTATATTTTGTTACACCAAACTGCTTTAGAAATTTATCGAATATCTGAAATATTTTTGCTCAATGAAGCATCGTTGTTTTTGTTTTTGTTTTTTTGTGTGTTTATTGTAATGGTTATATAGGAAATTTTTAGAAGTTATATTTCGAATCAAAAATTTGAAAGATGGAATTATTCATTGAACTATCTTTGTTTTCATTGATAAATTTGTACATCTGCCACTACCAAATATATTTTGGTCTTGTAAATTACACTATAGATAAATATAATGACTTTAATAGTATTATAACATCATTTGTTCCGATGATATTCTCCAGACAACCGCAAATAATCACAGAAATTGCTATTAGTAATATTCTAGCTATAAATCAGTCTTCTCCAACTTCAATCAGTCGTACGTTACTTTCCAGCTTTCGCCATATGGTGCACCAACTTATAATATCTATGTTTTGTCTTTTAATTTCATTCAAAATTGTCTTGGAATAACATACAAAGTTAAAAAGAATTGTTTTATTCACATAAGTCTGATATTATATTAACGCTAATTTTGTACATTTCGAAAGAAATAGGGACTTAAGAGATACTCAGTAGGCACCGTGCTGCCTATTGCGTATCTTCCACTAAAAGCTTTTCAATTAATTAATAGATTTTATTAGATTTGGAATCGATGTTCTACCGCAGTGGTTCCCAACCTGGGGCAATTTAATTTTTTAAGGGGGTAATTCGAGAATGAGTTATTAACAGTGAAGTTTTTGCGTTTCTTATGATTATAAGGACTTAATTTACAGTATATAATTAATATATATAGTGACATATTCATTTTTAAAATTAAAATCAGAATGTACACGGCGGTTTTGAAACTTTATTTGCTATTTTTTCATATCACTTCATATCATTATTTTTTTAAAACAATTTCTTAGTGATTTCTTCCTCAGTACTTCAACTGTCCTTTCGTTCTTTTATTTTTCTCTTTCATGGATGCTATGTTCT
>WUQG02447204.1:0-13175 GCA_011317285.2 Androctonus mauritanicus
AGCAGTGTTCTAACCCCAAATTAAGACCATACATTCAATTAGTAAGGAACACGTGGCTGTTCAATTCCACTAAACGTAATTGGATGAGATGGCGCAGGCACTATTTTTGATCGATGTCCATTAACTTTCTTTCATTTTTATTGTCTAATATGTACGATGGTCCTACACTTTTCTTGTCGGTGTTTCCTGTTTTAAGCCTTCTCCTTAGTGTGGTACAGGGAACCTCAAACTATCTGGGCGCTTCATTTAAGCCTATATTGCCATCTCTTCATTGAATGCATAGTTGAAGTCAGCTGCTCCTCAGCTATGCCTCTGGAGCAGCTTTCTTTCCGTTTTTAATCAATGGTCATCTATAAAGTAAAGAAATGTTATTTTATAGTCGGGATAGCTAGCCTGCGCCATCTCACCCAACGTAATTGAATCAGATTTTTTTTTTTTTCAACTTTTTTAAAATTGTTTTATTTTGCTAGTTTTTTCATTTTGATTAACTAATTTTTGATATTACTTTGTACTGTTTTGAATAATAAAAGTTTTTGATTATGAGTATTAATTATTTTATCAGTAAACAGAAGAAAAGTGCAGCATCTCTCCCGCTTTTACCCTACATTAAGTAGGATTAGTGCGACCACCATCAAACTTTTTGTGGCCGCATAAAAATTTTCCTTGAGAATCTGTTCTATTGATAAATCTAAGTCTACGAAGAAAACTTTCTGGAATCCAAATTACATTTGAATTTTTAAGATATATTGATAAACGTTCTGTTTATAATTTGAGTCTGAAATTGATAAATATATGCTTACCATTACTTTTTAAATCGAAAATTATCAAAAAATTGAATGTGGCTTTGCAATTTTTTGTATTGTTTATCAATATAAAATTGCTAAAAATAAATTTCGAATATTATGTTACAATATATCAAATACTGTACTGTAAATTACCTTTTAAATTAAAAAGTTACTACAAAATTATTGAAATAATAACTGTTAGTATATGCAGATCTTCGCCATTTTTGATTTCCTAACAAAGTATTTTTTTTTTCTATTATAAAGTTAATAAAGATCGAAGAATCGATCATACAACCTTTTTCAATTATTCACATTTTGTTATTTTAAAATCACGTCCTTCCGTTACTGAATGGCGTCATTCAAAATTTTATAAATTTTAATATCCTTGAAGCCGTTTATCGATCACGAAATATATAGGTTACCGGTGATTTAAATGGTTATTATTAATTTGATTAAAAATACGTTGTTAAAACTAAATTTTAATATATCTGCTGGTTAAAAAACTTATTGTTTTTATCGCTTTCTTGAAAACTAATTACGGTACTGTGCTTAAAATATTGGCTTTTATAGATATCGAGTGCCACTGGAGATGCCACCACTTCCTCTTGCAGCTTACCTGGTATAAATATTTATTATTATTATTATTATTTCGATAATGTTTGATTCATATTGAGCAAAAATAAATAAATATTTACTGTTCTGATATTTATATTCGAGAAAACTATTTAATAGTCAAAAGTGCCAAATTTGAAGCTTTAATCCAATTAATCAAAGAATTGAATCTGAATTGCTTCAGATTCGTCTTTACTAGGTTAACTAACTTAACTGAATATTATAAAAATTGAATAAATAATTCAAAAGTTATATGTGGAGAGACACGGAAAGACTGACATCCTGATGATCTTACAAGAAAACAGCATTTTCTATGAATGATTTGCGTTTAGAGGGAATTTACGTGTGTTTAAAATTTATTCGAGGTACCTTAGATATTTTTCTGAATAAAGTTCGAAATTTGATTTCAATATTTAAAAATTGTTCTAATTACTGGTATCCCTCGTATAACGCGGTAAATAGGTTCCTAAAAAACACCGTGTCGTGTGAACCGTGTTATATGAGACCCGGAGCCAATACAAAACAGGACTGTAGAGTCGGAGATTTTTGGGTGGAGTCGGATTTTTTTAAAAGGTGGAGATTTTAGGCAGTCGGAGTCGGATGATTTGCCATCCGACTCTGCAATCCTGATACAAAAAGGAGTTCTAGTTACGTTCTAAAACGGGGTTTCTAGTTAGGGATACAAAACCAATTAAAAACAAAACTTTAATTCCATATAAAAAACTTAATTTTTATTAAGAATATTAATAACACGAAACATAAAGAAAGAAAAAATATATACATAAGACTTCAGAAAACAATATACTGTACATAAAATAAAAAGAAAGAAAAAGTACACAGTTTTCTTTTCTACAATATCAACTTTCTGAACTTTGTTTTTTTTTTTTGCATTTAAAGTTGATGTATCTTCTGCTCTCTTTTTTCAAAAATCTATAATCCAACCCGCTACAAAACAATCGTTCCTTAACATATACCCAAAAAATTTATGAATAATAATAATTTTTTTTTTTTTTCTATTCCATATTAATTCTATTGAAGAATAAAAACTTACTTTTTATCCAAGAACTGAACGTTTGGAACACAAAATATTCAATGGCGACAATTAACTCAATTACAAAATTAATTCAATTTCAAATCGAAATCGAAAATAGACTGCGTATCGTCCCTCTCATGGCAATCTAGTGAAACTGCATTTATGACTAATTTTAGCAAAATATTTCCCAATGATTGCATTATTTACAAGAATTAATGAAATTGTTTTGTATTGTAGGAGAGTAAATTGTAATTTTCTAAATGTGTTAGGTAGAAATACCGTGTTATGAGAATTTCAGCAATTTTCTAATCTTGTTAGAACGAAACCGTGTTATAGGAGGGCTATCAATATTGTATGCAAAAAATTATTTCAAATATTTATTATTTTTTAACTTTAATGTTTAAAAAGTAATATTATAAAAATATTGGACATCTAATCAATAAGATCAATTCCATTAAATCAATTTGGTAAATATCATTTATTTTAAAATAAATTTTATTACAAATTTGATAACTTTTTACTGCATCGTCATGTTATATATTTATTGTTACTACTGCTATGAATAAAGGAGATTAAAAATACTCTAATAAAGTTTTAAACTTTCAAATTACTGGTTTAAGGATTCACTAGGCTATTTTTGATGGGTGCATATCATCAAACTGAATAAATATCTTTGATATACAGTACAAGTATAATAACAACTTATATTTGTATAAATAATTTTATTCTTTGATACCTCGTCTGGACATCACTCTTACTAATTTTAGCTAATTAATCAGCTAAGCTAGATGAAAAATTATTTATCATACTATACAAGGTGTTTCTTACCACCCGTACCATCCTTTTCTCTCGGAAACGCGATGAGATAGGAAGTAGGGCGAAAAATTTTGATAACCAAAGTACATCCGAAGAATCGAATGATTATGATAAAAATTTTATGGGTCCATCGGAAGTATCGGAAGTCGATTGAGATCATCAATTTTGAAATCTCCAAAGGAAACATATCCGATTTTGGCATAATTGGATAGAACTGTAAAAAAAACAACTTTTGTTTTGAAAGTTTTTTAATATTATCTATAGATTGTGAGATATCAAAAAAAAGATGCTATCACATGTACCGCCGATTAGGCTATTCAAGTAATAAGAGGAGTCTAACAGAGGACATCTGTGTACATCCACGACACTCATAAAGGACAGAAACAAGTCGAGAAACCCTTGTTCTTGAGTATGGCTCCATGCCGAACTGTGTTGGCGAAAGACTTGTCGCACTTGCAGTTCGAGTACTATCACCAAATACCCGAATTGGGCCTTAAATTTGCATAATACTGCTCTTTGCTGCTTCAAATTTTAAGTTTATATTACTTATACTGTATTACTTTTTATATATAAAATTTTGATAATTATATGCAATAGAAAATAAAATTTTCTATTTTTTAACTTTTTAAAATTATTAGAAAATAAAAGTAGGCTTATACGCTCACTAAACAATTCTTTTCTATCAAGAAAAAAATCTAAAAAAAATAACTTATATTTAATAAAATAAAAATAAAAAAAAATAACTTTGCATCTTTCTGCTTCTGCACAACTGTAAAACTGTAAATTCATAAAATAGCTCAGGACTGCAGAAATTATTTTATTTAATGAACACAAGAAAAATATAGAAAAGGATGAAACTAGTACTGCGCTTAGTATTAGAATATTAGAATATAAAGTAGATGTTAAATGGAAGAAAGCGAATGTGGTGAAACGCATTAAGCGCAGAAATGAAGGGATCATTGCGAAGTCGATTGAGATCATTTAAAATTTGTAAAAATGGTTGTATGGTCAATAATAATGACCCAAGTTCTCTTTCTCAGCATGGAAGTGGTCGATAAGTAATTCGTAAAATAGGCTAAGAATAATTAATGCAAACTGAATATAATTAATTTGTAATGTTTTGGATGCTTTGTTTTGGATATATAAATATTCAGCCATAAATATGGCTGAATATTTATATCCGTTTTTAAATTTATTTTTTAATCCACTCTTAGATATTTAAGCAATTATTTTGACATTTATGTATTTTAAACTAAATCTTTTAATTCTAAAGTGTATAATGGAGATGCTTTGTGATCATACATTTTTCCAAGTCAAATTTTAATGTTATCAGTAGTGAACATTTTATACGTTTTTGTTGTTTTAAGTTCGAATCGAATAACAGCTCCACTTAAATTAATACATCCTCGCCGATATATGTTTACAATTATATGTTAATGTATCATATATTTGTTTTTTCATTGCATGTGTGTAAACGGGAGGATAAAAATTCTGTACCTTTTTTTTATAAAATTTACGTTTGTTTTGTAACTGGTTTTATTAGACTCGATGATGGCTCGGAAGGAAGTTTGAAAATGTTAGTCAAATAAAATAACTTATACAATTCTGAGCTATTTTTTGTGAATTTACTGTTTACAAAAAAATAATAACTTTTCAAAAAATATATATGTTTAAAAATTTGTCTTGGAATTTTTTTTTTCTATTAAGAAAACTATTTCGATGAAAATTTCATAATTTTCAACTAATAGAATTACAGGTACTTGCTTAAAAATTATCAGCTCACATCAGAAACTGCTTGATACACAGTGCGCGACCGGATATTCAAAAACCAGTCTGCATCAAACTAGTTAAATTACAGTTGAATTTGTAATAACTTGGTTTCGAAATTGAATAAAAAAAAATAATAATAATGTAGTATTGTTTAAGAAGTAAAAAAAAAAAAAATAGTTTATTAGACTAATTTTTGTATTTATTTTGGAATTTTAAACATATACTGTACTGTAATTACAGTACTTATAAATGAATTTAAAATTGGCCTAAATTCAATATTGAATTTAATAAAAAAATGAAATTTTATTTCTAAAGTAGCTTTTGTTTTCATAAAAAAAATAAATAAGTTGCATAAGTTTATATACAAGTAGTTCTTAACTTATGATGGAGTTTGAATCAATCCTGTCAGCAAAAATCAGAGTGATCATAAGTTGTAAATACTTAAAATTATGGATTTCTCGCTTACAAACATAAGTGTTTGGATAATTCACGGTATTTTTTTACTATAGACGTATTTATGAATAGTCGTAATACGACTCGTATTTATGAATAGTCGTAATACGATTCGAATTTATGAAAGGTCAGATATGAAATAGCTTTGATTTTAAAATTTGAAAGCCTCCTAACTTGGAAAGAAAATAATCAAAATTAAAAATATTTTTGAACTCAGCATTTTAAGATAAGTCGTATATTCTTATTAAAAAATTCTCAATGAAGATGCATGGAACAATCTTCGTATTGAATAATAAAAGGGACAAGAGTCAATTATTTTTGAAGAGGAAAAAATTTTTTAAAACCATATGCCACTCAGATCAATAAGATGGGGTTAGTTTTAAATCGAATAAAAATATAATTTTTTTTTAAAACGGCAAGATAAGATTTTCAAAACTAGTACGACTCGGTATCCACGGGAGATAGATTCCAAGGTCTTCAATAGATGCCTAAAGCCGCGGATAGTAGCGAATATTATATACTCTACATGCTGTACATTCCTATAATTAAATTTAACTTATAAATTAAGCATAATAAGATATTAACAATAATAACTAACAGTAAAATCCTTATCCGGTCTCGCTTTAACAGGCCATATTTTCGTCTATCTAAGAGCAGGGAAAAAAAACAAAGTGATTCGAAAGGAAAGAAAGTGCTTGAAATTGCAATAAGATATATCGAACAGCAAGATAATTCAGTTGGTATTTAAATAATTCCTATAAAAATTGGCGTGATTTGTGTGATTTTGCTTTAGAAAACGAATTTAAATCATAATGACAAATGAAGATTATCGACTTTTTTTTATCTAAGTAAATATTACTCAGATAAAATTCATAGGTTGTAAATTAAAGAAATATATATATATATAGAAGTATATAGGCCTATATAATTAAATAAAAAATATAAAATTTTTTATATAAAAATTTATATTTTTTAATTTAATTTAATTTACAACTTATAAATGGTATTTTTACAAATTTTTGGATTAACCGGTCATTCGTTTATCCAAAATAAGGCCCATCTTATAAAGGCCTGTTACTGTAATGTAATAGAATAGTTATAATAAAAGTTATGTAAATCTGTTCTCTCTCTCTCTAAAATATTTTACTGTATTCACCCTTCATTTTTATTGTTGTGATGATGAAATGAATTTAAATTATTAATGTTTACTGTATTTTTGAAATTTTCTGTTTTAATTTTTTTGGACCGCGGAAATTGAATCAGCGGATATGACGTTTTCTGGATATTCCATGAAAATTTGTTCAATAGAAATATACAATTTAAGTAGATGAAGATCTGAGATCAATGAGTCTCCGAAGGGAATGGACAAAGGACAGAGCGCAATGGAGAAAGCTCATCAAAAACAGCCCATATAGAAATGGGAAAAAACTCAAGATGAAGAAGAAGATATACAATTTAAACAATTTTTTCTAATTACAAAAGCAAACAAAAAAGAAAAAAAAAAGAACTAAAGGCTGAAAAATTAATTTTAAGTGATTTTAGTCTATAGTACCAATCATGCATGCTGAAGTAACAAAAAACAGCAATTGAACAGATCGTAGTTTAAAGCACTATAGTATATTTTTTCAAAACTAAATCGACCTTTCAGTTTCCATCAGCGACATAAATTATTCTAAATTCGAACCATTCTAAAAATTAAAACATTATCATAAATTATGATTAATAATTATCCTATTCATTTTCAAACAAAAAACTCTCAGTTAATAAAATAAATTGATATTTATCTCGTTTTTTATTATAAATAAATAAATTACATTTTTTTTTTTTTTTTTTTGCTATAATTCCCAAAAATTCTCAAATATATGGTACAGTTTTGATTATATAGTATTTGACACTAAACGTATTGTAGACGTGAACCTGTTGCCAGATTTTCATGTTCTTATCTTTACTTTGAGGAAATATGGCTGCCGCTTAAATATATATTGTCTTATTAATAATAAAAGAAATCTGAATAATGTATCGTAAAATTTATTTTTAAAGTTAGATAAACAAAAGAAAAAAATATTTTCGCGTTTGGTGATATATTTTTATCTTTTTTGCACTTTATTTTTAACCATTATTAAATTTGAATGATTTGTTAGATTAATAGCAATGATTCTTAACAGGTATTATATAAAATATATGAATATATATATATAACCTATAATTTTTTTAATAAAATATAGTAGACTCTCTCTTATCCGATCTTTTTTTAAACGGCCATATTTTCGTCATATGAGTAGAGAGAAAAACGAACAAAAATAAGTCATTCGGAAGGGAAAAAAAAAAGCGTTTGAAATATCGAACTGAAAAATAATTCATCTACCACTTGATATAATTCTTATAAAAAATGGTGTGGTTTTTGCTTCAAAAAACGAATTTAAATCGAAAGGACAAGTGAAGATTACTGATTCGATTTAATAAATTTTTATATACAACACACATACTGTTTTTATTTAATTTACGACTTTTGACTGTTATTTTGCATATATTTTCGGGTTAACTGGTTATTCGTTTATCCGGCCTTGTGTCTGATCCCATTGGGATAAGAGGGAGTCTATCGTATATATATAAGAACTGCACGCATATTTTTGTTGTTAGTTTGAAGACGGAATCACCTTATTGATTTTGGTTTTCCGAAATTTTTTTTTATAATTAAATTTCGCGATTTGGAAAAGGTTAAGAACCACTGGATTAATTAAACATACTTACCTATTATTGAAATTTTATCGTTAAGTCAAAAAAATTGATTCATTTTTAAATTTTGCATATTGATACATCGCTTTTTAATTCAATTTTTTAGTCGTCGTTGTAATGAAATTTAAAAAATTTTTAATATTTAATTTCATCTTTTATATAAACGTGAATAAAAATAAAATATTGCGAATTGCTTCAGTTTTGTTGCACGAATTGATTGCTAATGTATAAAAAAAAAATCTAGATCTTTATCAGTACATAGCCTTATAACAATGCCATTCTAAATCATTAGATATAAATCATCTGAAAATCGGCAAGATATTGTTTTATTATTATAGATTTAAATAGAAATCAAATATGTTTTAATATGTTATTATGGTATTATTTATATTGTATTTTGTTACTTAATATATATATCATATGTTTTAAAGTTTTTCAAGAGAGATCTTTTGATTTTTTTTTCCTCCAACAGAACATGATATTTTATTATAGTGATAAATGATGAATAGATGTACAAAAATTTCTATTTAGTCATTATCAAATAAGCCTTATTCCAAAAATACAGTCGACTCCGATTTACCGGGGCGGCTTAACCGATGTTCTCCAAAAAAAGAAAACTCCGCGAAGAAAGATCTGACTGACTTTTTTACGCGAATTTGAACTGTCAGATTGTTCAAGTTCTTTTGTGTACATGTATCTTTTTTGTTTGTTGATACAGTTGATTTGAAACTTAAAGCACAGTTCCTGAAAATGCAGTACAGCTAAATTGCCATGTAGCATTTTTCTATTCATTATATAGTGGTTATTTATCTTTCTAGTTTTTTTTTTTCTACCTTTTGGATTAATCTTGATTTTATCGTTGGTATCTTCCCCTCTATTACCCCAGTAAATCGGAAGTCAACTGTATATCATTTATTACTTAAATTTTAAAACATATCGTTCTGTTTAAGTTTACTATAGGCGATCCTCGATTTTCGTACAATTCGTTATTTCTGTACATATTTAAAAGTTAAATTTTTATTGATATGTATTTCAAAAACGCTCGTAGTTCCTTGTAGCCACTCCCTCCTATTCTCCATCATTAGTTTCCGGTGTCACAGGTTCAATCTTAAGTTAGGACATGTGTTGTTACGTTGTATATTGTAAAATAAATACATTTTAAAAACACTTTCCCATGTTTTTTTTTTACATTGATCTACTTTCGTACACATTTCAGGAACCAATTAAGTACGAAAATCGAGGACCGCCTGTATATAAAATAAAATGGAAAAAAAGGACTTATGTAGAAGAAAGAAATTTAATATAAAGGCGATTATATCAATCATAGTTAATTAAATTTTTAATCGGATTAGTCTTATTTAACCTAATAATTAAAATGGTCGTGTTTTAAGTTTTAAATAGAGACAAATTAATTAAGTAATAAATATTGATTTTCCAGGATTCTATTGGATTAAAATTTAGTGTAGTTGCAACAAGATAGAATTATAAATCAATTTATTTTAAATAATTGGACTCGAAACTTAGTTTATACTGTAAAACTTAATTTCAAGCTCAATAAATTTAAAATAAATCGATGCCATTTCAGAGATATACTTTATATAGTTTAGTAAGTTGCCAAATTTGACGGAGAATTTAAAATTTTCTTCTCTTTTACAAGGCTATTTATGATTAAAAGTACCATGGGCGGTTTTATCATATTAAAGAACCATGCAAGAAAATAAGCAATACCGATTTAATCCTTTAGTTTTCCTTTGTTGAAAGTAGTAGAATCCTTTGTTGAAAAGTTTTTACTGGGAAATATTTTTTGATTTACAAGTTCTATTTTACCGCAGGCTAGAACTTTGATTATCCAAAGAATGAAAGATAAAATAGTGCTGATTTTAGAATTAATTGCCAAAAATAAAACTTTCAAATGTTATAAATATTTTCTAGTCACTTTCGTAGAGAACTTAGCAGTTTAGTTGGCCTTATATTTAAATTTAATATTTTAAAAAGGGAATCAATGTTAAATATTTATTTAAAAAATTAAACACACTAGAGTATACTATGATTCTAACAGTTTTATTATTTAAGTGTATAGATAACCCGTATGATAAAATTATTTTTATAATAAACTCTGCTTAAATTTCTGTCTCATTTGGAAAATCGTAATTTTTAAAAATTTTCTTATCGTCCTATTTGACCATTTTTTAGTCAATATAATACAGATAATTCTCGACTTACGACGGCCAAAAATTATTACTAAAAATTCTCTGATTCAACTTTTCTGCAAGCGGAAAAGTTGAATCAGAGAATTTTTAATAGTGTCGCTGTGTATATGCATTATTAACTTGTAAATATAAAGAACTGTGAATATATATCACAGTTCTTTTGTATATGTATTTTACTTGTTAGTGTTGCTATTAGTCGGCAAGCAAAGCCGTATTACTGCATCTTGTCGTAACTCTGTCATGTCCAGTAAGAGAAATAATAATACTAATGAAAATTCCAATACAAAAGTAGGCGAGGAAAGCTTTAAGTTAACCGTTTTAAGTCAAATAGAAATCTAATTTATGAAAATATTAAACAGAAATCAAACAAATCAAGAATTAAAAAGTCCTCGATTTACGTCAGAATCGACTTACGATGGAGATGTTGGAACGGAACTCCATGGTAAGTCGAGGACTACCTGCATTTATAAATTACTATATTTCATTTAACGTAAGGTGATTTCAAGATAATTTTTGCGATTATTGGTGGCAATGATTTAAACTTGCAAAAGTCCAGAAAACCAATCAAAAACGAGAAAATCAAGCTTCCATAAACTCTTTGGGATTTGCATTCATTTTCTGTGTAAATAAATTCCATTTTGTTCTGTTCGAAGATAAATCGAATAAATGAAATGAAATTTTAGCTTAAAAGTAGTTTAGTTTGAGTGTTTAAAGGCGATCATTTGAATACAGAATGATGTACGGTATATAAAATTGAAAACAAGTGACAATATTAGTCGTATTGTATTATGGAATGCGAACAGCCCCGAGGCAGTAATGCGGTGGAGCCACTGTTCTGTTTAAGTGCTTTGGCTTAACGCGTGTTTCACGTCACTGTGAAATGGGAAGTGGACTTTGTAGAATCAAACGCAAATGGACGCCGTATCCCGCGTAAGTACGCCCGATAAAGAAAAAATATAACAGCGTTATTGCATGATAAGTTTAATTATTTCAATGTTACGATATTTATTTTTGTAGTGCCGACATTGGACTGATAGGATTGGCAGTTATGGGCCAGAACCTCATCCTGAATATGAATGATCATGGATTCGTAGTAAGTATATGTTATAGACTTGATTTGAGTATAAACTGCGGTTGTTTTTAATTTTTTTTTTTTTATTTTATTTTATAAATTGAAAATTTGGTAAAAAAAAAAAAGTTATAAGACGGGAGGGGAATGATTTGTGACCCGACAGACCGCTTGTGTTTCGCTGCAAATGGGTCATTAATAATTGCGTGGTGTGGAAAATGGGTCAAATAAATTATCAGTTAATGTTGAGTGGAAATGGTGACTTAACAACATTTTGTCGACAGGTTTGCGCTTACAATCGTACAACGGAAAAGGTTGACCAGTTTCTGCGTAATGAGGCTAAGGGGACCAAAGTGATAGGAGCCCATTCTTTGGAGGAGTTGGTGGCAAAATTGAAAAAACCTCGTCGTATCATGTTACTTGTGAAAGGTTAATTAAATCATTTTAAAATATAACAAGATAAGCATGGTTTGCATTTGCTAATTTATTTATTTCAGCTGGTGAAGCAGTAGACAATTTCATTGACAAATTAGTTCCACTACTTGAACCTGGAGACATAATTATCGATGGTGGCAATTCGGAATATGTTGATACAACTAGGCGGTGCAAGGCACTAGAACAAAAGAATATTCTCTATGTTGGCTCTGGTGTCAGTGGAGGCGAGGAAGGTGCACGATATGGACCATCTTTGATGCCTGGAGGAAATCCTAAAGCTTGGTGCGTTTATTTTCATTTTTTTTTTCTTTTTGAAGTTACAAAAAAAATTATTCTTAATTGTTTTATTGAAAAATATACCTAGGCCTTACATTAAAGACATATTTCAAAGTATAGCCGCTAAAGCTGATGGAGAACCATGCTGCGACTGGGTAATTATTTTGAACTGATATCGAAAAATCATTCAAATTAAATACTGTATCATAAAAATTGAATATTTTTATTTTCTTGAATTTCAGGTAGGTGAAGATGGAAGTGGTCATTTTGTCAAAATGGTTCATAATGGAATAGAATATGGTGATATGCAATTAATTTGCGAGGCTTATCATCTGATGAAAAGTGCCTTGGGGCTAAGTAACGACGAGATGAGTCAAGTAAGGAAAGTTTGCAATTTATTTTTCGTTATCGTATTGAATTTTATAAACTAATATACCATGGTGAATATTTCGTTAAAACTGCTTTCAAAAATAGTAAAATTTATTAAGTTATTGAAATAAAGAAGAAAAATCTCTCTCGACTCCTTCGCTATTACTTGTAGCTATTATCATCAGTTCAGTTGAACGGACTAAGGTAATAAAATATATTAAAAAAAATAAAAAAATCCAACTTTGATAATTTTTATGTATCACTATATTGTCCTAAAAAAATTTAAAAAAAAAACAATTTATAGTACAAAATACTATACTATATTTGATAAAAGTTCTGTTGTTTCGTAGTTTTCCTTGATTGTCTGCATTAACTATGAAAATTTTCAATTCGTTTTTGAGAAGCAGTTTTTCTACTGACATTTATTTAATAAAATAACGGAAATTTTTAAATTTATAAACCTCATTAAGGAAAACAGTATGACAATCTCGTAAGCTTTACTTTCCTAAAAAAAATGAAATTATAAAGTCGTGCAGTGACGTTTTAACGCATGGGCGAACCCGGCGGCTGCTGGGTTCGCCCATGCGTTTTAAAGGGCCTCATATGTAGCA
>WUQG02447215.1:0-13175 GCA_011317285.2 Androctonus mauritanicus
TAAAATTAAATCAGATGATTGTTTATAAAATAACCATAAATCAATTGCATAATAATAAACATGAATGATGCGTAGAAGTGCTTAACTCAAATTGATTAATTTATAATACTTACATGATGGTTCAACCTCCTCGTACGAAGTGAGTGGAGGAACAACATCTAATGAACTGTTGGTATCAACATCTTCATCTATTGAAAATGGCAAAATATATCATAAAATAATTCAATATGTTATTAAGTTTTATTTTTTTAAATAAATATATTAAATGTATTTATTGCAAAACGAGATTCTTCTAAACTTACTTTAAAAATTATAATTAAATTGAGGAAGATTTGAATTTGAGTAAATTTATTATCTACACATGATACGAAATTTCGCATCAAAGCAGTGATGCTACCTTAAATATGGTTATTTCAAGTCTGACAAATCTCATATGATAATGAAAATTTAAATAGATTTATGATTATTAGTAGAAATATATTCATATTTAACAGAAAATCCAGCGTATCGTATAAAATTTTCCATGTAAGAAATACTTTTCATATACAATAGCTAGATGATACTTCAAAACTTATGATTTAATGGTAAAAATTTCAGATTCATTCCATTAGAGAGGAAATGTTTTAACATGATTAACTTGCACACTACTTACGGAAGTATTTAAAATGTTCTTATTGATACAGGATCAATTTTCAACTGTCTTAGAGTATGAACACTTGAATTTCAATTGATCTCATCAATGAAGTACAGAAGGAAATACATCCTCCAAATATATTACATATATTTGGTATATTTCTTAAGGTTCTTGAATTACACCATGTTCCTCACAAACTTTTTAGTGTAAAGTATGCAAAAAATATTGCTTTGTATACAACCAACTCACATGATAGAACTTGTATGAGTCAAAATGAGTCAGGACAGTGTGCGCTACCCTTGTTTACCTCTCTTGAGACAATGCCACGACTGACGAGTGCCAGTATGCCAGTTGCTATTATTCAGTGAACAATCAGCACTATAACTCTCTGTGAATTTTCAAATGATTTTGTGTTTTTTTGTGTAAATTTTTAATAAATTCATTAACCATGAGTACTAAGAAAGTTAATGAGAAGAGCCAAGCAATGAAAAATATGGTTAGGATCACCATGGAAGTAAAAAAAAAAAAGAGAGATTGCTGAAAAGTATGAAGGTAGCAAGTATATTTGGGACTTGGCTGCTGCATATTGTATGCCAAGAACAATGGTATTTATGATTGTGAAAAACAAAGACATTTATTAAATTGGCTAATATTGCATCTTGCTAGTGGAACAGATTATTCCCTTTATTTTTTATGGGAAAAATTCATTTGGTATATGTCCTGTTTGGTATAAGTTCAAGGATCTGGAACAGATTAAGGATGTATACCAAGGTATCACTGTATTAACAATTCTTATAGTCATTAAATTATAATTTCTCTAAGCCTAATGTCAGAAACAATTAAACTTCTTATTAAACATAATTAATATATGTAATAAATATATTATTAATATCAAAAGCTAAACTTTCTTATAGTAAACTTTTAAGTTTGAACCCTTTGTCTACATTTTTTCTATAGCATATATCCATACTTTTGGGGCCATCTGTAAAATATTATTATTGATGGCTATTCCTTTCCTTACACTTTTTACTATAAGGAGAGCTTCTGCTGTCATTCTATCTTCCTCTTCAGTGATTTTCAAGACAAAATGAAGGTGATTAAGAAAATCACTGAAGGAGAAAATAGAATATCAGCAGAGGCTCTCCAGATAATAAAAAATGAAAGGAAAGAAATGGCCATCAATGATAACATTTTACAGATGACCCTGAAAGCATGAATATATACTATAGAAAAAAATGTAGACGAAGGGTTAAACTTTTTATTATAAGAAAGTTTAGCTTTTGATATTAATAATATATTTATTACATCTGCTAATTGTGTTTAATAAGAAGTTTAACTGTTTCCAATGTTAGGCTTAGATATTATAATATAATGACTATAAGAATTGTTAATATTTTTAAATATAGATTATGTTCTATGGTTCTATTTCAATCTTATAGCTGATGATGGTTAATAAAATAACTGAAAGTACTTCAAATTTATTTGTTTCGATCTGAATTTATTTGAGCATCACTTTCTGACTGCTATTAGTGCTAAGATTGGACATTTTTGGTATGTTTATAATTAACATTTAATAAAACAAATGCTATAATAAAAACTGTATTGTTTAAAATGTGCATAAAAACAAACCTATGTTCTAAACTTTAAAAATTCAGATTAAATAATTTTTGCTGCTCAAAACTGAAAAATGTAGCTTTTATTCATATTGCGAGATTCACAGGATATCATGCTAAAACTTTTGTTTAGCTGTATTAGCCGATTTATATTGTTATTATATCAATTGTATTATTATTATATCGTTTAATTCTGTATCATCAATTTTATCACTATCATTATTGTATCTTTATGTACTTTAGGTATTTCAATCTCCTTAGCCTCTCATTAGTATGTTAAAATCAACAAAACGAAAATTAGCTTTCTTTAAACCTTTTTTCCCATAAATTATTGTCAACTTCTTTATTTAAAATAAATATAAATAAACCAGGATAGTGTGGTCTGGCTTTGCCAAATAAACCATTTTCATGGTTTATTTGGCAAAGCCAGACCACGAGAACAGAAGCTAAACAAACATCGGAAAACATCATCTGAGTGATATAAACCAACGAATCACATCTTTTAAAAATGAGAGGAGACAGAGTCAGTCGGAGAGAATGAGCAGAGATCACTCAGACTGGCCAAGAGTTAAAGGGACAAGAATGTAAGTTTTAATGAGGAGAGTTTAACTCACCCGTCAGTGGTAGCTGATGGAGGTGGGGGACAGAAGGAAAATCAGAGAAGATTCAGTCGGTTTCATCAGGAGTTAATATTGTCAGAAAAGTAAACAAAGATAATAAGAATGTAGAACAATGATGGGAAAGCAACTCGTCCGACGGAAACGGAGAGGACAATACGATAGATGAATGATGAAGACGATGGATGATGAAAGATCTGTGCAATAATGAACTGTTTCAAAAAGACTTATAAACATTTGAACTTTTATTAAACATTATAACTTTTATTAGAATAAAATGTTCCAATATTTGATGTTGCTCTCTCTCTCAGGTATGTGAAGTCTGTGGAACGCCAGCTCTCTCTTGAATCATTGTATTGTATAGGATTAGTTTAATTTAGATTTTAAGTAGATTTAAGTATAATTCTGTGTTAATCATTATATTATTGTTAATTGCTAGATTGCTGTAAATAAATTGCTTTTGCTTATATTATGTTCAAGTCAATTGTTCATTCTTGGATCTCTGTGCCAGTTGTTCACACAACCTTATTCAAATTCGGCTTGCAACTTCATTACAAATTGATAATGCGGTCTAGTGTTGGAGAAATACTTTAAACTTATTCTGGTGTCAGGACCTGGCAATTCAACCTTATGAACCTCAGCTGCATGGTCCTCACAATATTTTCTCAAAATAAATTTAATAAGTTTGTTAAATCTTCACTTTTCAATCCGATTTTTAGAAAACAAAATTTAACAAACTTATTGAATTTTTTTTTTTTTTAACAAGTAAGAATTCATTGTATAATCTAGCTAATATGATAATTTGCAATTTCTGATAATTGGAGTTTATAAATTTTACAAAATACAAAATTAATCTATTTATCTCAATAATGCCATATATTCCTAATTATTTAATTTAAAGGTCAGTGTATTAATTATCAAAGTAATTATGACTATAATGAACAGTTTGTGGTTTATACATGTTTCATGATACAAGGATCACTTATGCTAAACTGCTCTGAATAAAATGTTCATAAAAATAAAAATGTATGTAAAAGGCAATTGAAAAAACAAGCAGAGACTAATAAATAATAAATGATAAGATTCAAAAACATTATGCAATAAGATATTTGATAATAGAAAAAATTTGTAATAGCAGCAACAATTTTGCCAAAAGATATAATTATTCTTATCATTTGTAAAAAAAGTTTTTTTACAAAAATAATAATCATTTAAATCTGAATTAATGTTATATTAATTATAAGAGAAATTTAAGAATTTATTATAAAGTACTAGATAAATTTTTTCTTGCATAAAATAATAAGTTTTTGTTCCAAATTCCTCAAAACTTTAGTTATTTGATTCTTAAATTGCAGTCTGTATCATATATTCCTTAGATTAGCACAGATTTAGGTATCTATACAAATATTGAATTTATTTATTATTTAAACTTACTTTAATAACTTGCTGATCTGAGGAATTTTCATTTTCAGCCTGTCTTACCATATGTACAGCAATATCTTTGTGCATTTTACTCATTGTAAAGGTTTCTGAAATAAGTGAAAATATTTTAATTATGTCTTCAATAATATAATTATAATATGTAAAAATTTTCAATGTTTAACATAAATTTTCAATATCCATTTATTGAATAATGAACAAACACTAGTTAACAATAAGCAAATATGCCTTAGTAAAAACTTTAAGCTTCTAATATGAATTGTTGAATGTTAACTGTCATTCTTAATAGAAAGATTAGAAGATATATTAACAAAATAGCTATTTATTTTTAATTTATTAAGATTGCTGAATATACATTTTGCTATAAGTCATCATCAGTTCAACTATGTTTAAAAAGATTACAATAAATTTAAACTTAGTTAAACAAAAATAAATTGAAAATTGTTCTTCAATTTTTGTATATGTTTACAACAATGAATTATAAATAAGAATTGGTACATTTGGAGATGATATTATTCAATAAACAATAATGAATTATAAAGTATTTAGGCAAAAATTAAATAAAAGAGAATCTGAATATATTTTTGGAAGAAATAACAATGAAATGTTTTATGTAAAATATAACTGATCTCAAAATGATGTTTCCATTTTCCACTAAAATTTTTTGCAGATGTGGTATAAACTACCTGAAGCAAAGAGTGAACATCAGCAGAAGATGAAGTGACTACAGAAACCACATTCAGAAGTTATAAAAAAATTTTATGTAAAATTGATTATTTTAAGTTAAAGTTTATTCATAAGTAACACCTAAAGTAATATTCATATCATTCAGATAGCACGAAATTTCAATGGGCTGCTTAAATCTACAAATAAATAAATCTTTATGTAAAATCAGTGTTTTTTTCTGTAACTAGTTTGTAATTTTCTATGTTATTTTGAAGATCAAATTTATTGTCATATAGAATAGAGAACCTTTCTTTCTTGAAATGAGAAAATTATTATAGGATGTAAAAGCAAAATTTTAGTATTACTCTAATTGCTTTCACTAATCTACCAATAGTAAATTAATACACTGTAAAATCCTCAATATGCACAGAGATTATTTTCCTAAAAAAATGTTATATAGTATAAATCTATACAATACAAAATGTGATTTATATGAAATAATGGAAGTTCTATTCCTATATATAAAAAAATATACAAAACAATTAAATTGAATGTCTTTAATTTCAAAAGTCCTAAACTTTTTAAGCACTCACGAGCAGACCTTTAGAATTCAATATAAACAATTTTTTATTAACCATAGTAGCGCTGAAAAATGAAAACGTACTGTGTTCCGTTCTTTTTATTCGAGCTGATGATGGCACATAGACCGAAAGTGCTACTGTGGTTAATAAAAATTGTTTGTGTTGAATTCTAAAGGTCTGCTCATAAGTGCTTAAAAAGTTTAGGACTTTTGAAATTATATTACCATGAAGAGCAGTTGATATTAGCTTAACTTTAATGAATGTCTTTATTCAGTAACAAAAAAAATTTACAAACAAGTCCATAAAAATTATTTAAAAGTCCACTAAAACTGCTCAAACAAACATGATAATAATAAACAAGCCCTTTAATAGTCAAATACTTCATTTTCAGAAATGTTTTTCAATGCACTTGGCACCTTCTTTGGCTTCTGCTACAAAATTAACCATGTTACATAAGACTAGGAGACTACTCTACAAAGTAAACAAACAAATTTAAAGGACAGGACCATATTTAGAAGCTTTCTCCCTAGCTTTCCCTCACCTATCTACAATTTGTCAGATAAAAGTTTGTTTAAACTTTTGCAACACAGAAATACAATTATAAACAAAAATCATAAAAAATTTCTACAAAAAATATATATAAAATTAACAGTAATTACCAAAAACTATATAGCTGTATTAAAACTTTTGTTTCCATATGGGAATACAAAGTCTGGCCATAGTGTATTCCTTATCCAGGTTTTATTTCTTTTGCCAACTACCTGCATGCACTTGGGATCATTTCCAATTCCATAAAATTTATCATATTTCTTTTTCTTTTTAATAATTTCCAAGATCTCAATCATATTCTTGTTCTAGTTCTTAATATTTGACTGGATAATTCTAGCACTTTCTCAATGCATCTCAATATCATGCTACAACAATTGCTGACTAAATGCTATCAAAAGTTTTACATATTTAAGGTGAATCTTCTTGAGAAGAGCCTACACTCACTGTTCTCTTTATTTAGACTGAACTGAAGAGATTAATCTGATAATGGAGATTGGTTGAGAACACTGATATGGGAAAACTCTAAGGAGATTACATGATAAGGTTGAAAGAAGTTTGTATAAGAATGGGAAGTTCCAGACGACTGATTGCGATAATTTCAGGAGTGTGGATTAAGCCTTGTAAGTAGATATATATGCCAAGAAAATTAATAGGCTAACAAATTACATCATAAGTTTTAAAAGAAACTCAATTATTTTCAGTTTAATCAGAAATGATAAGAATAGGTATGATAATAAATACAAAAGCAGAGTTTATGAGAATCCTTTGAGGAAAGCTCATTAAGTAGCAAAGAGATCTATATCAGTTATATGCAAAGGAATTTGGGAGAAAGGATTAAAAAGCATAAGAGTGGCCTTAAGTATGGAAAACTTACAACAGCATTTAGTCAGTGATCCCTGTAGCATGATAGGGTGCATTTAAAAAGTGCATGAATCATCTATCTATCCAATCAAATATTAAGAACTGGAATAAGAATATGATTCAGATCTTGGGAAATTGTTAAAAAGAGAAAGAAATATGATAAATTTTATGAAATTGGCAATGATCTGCAGTGCATGCAGGTGGTTGGCAAAAGAAATAAACAAACCTGGATAAGGAATACACTATGGCCAGACTTTGTATTCCTATATGGAAAGAGAAGTTTTAATATAGATATATAGTGTTTGGTAATTACTTTTAGTTTTATATAGTATTTTTTGTTCAAATTTTTATGATTTTTATTTATAATAATTGTATTTTTGTGTGCTTAAATTTTTATCTGAGAATTGTACTGTTATGCAGGCAGATGGCACTAGGAGGAAGTGCTTCCAGATGTAGGCTTGTTCTTTAAATTTATTTGTTTACTTTGTAGAGTAGTTCCCTAGTCTTATGTAACAGATTAGTTTTGCAGCAGAGGATGAGGAAGACATGAAGTGAATTGAAAATGTTTTTGAAAAGTAAAGTGTTTGACTGCTAAATGGCTTGTTTATTACTATTAAGTCAATAAAAATAATACTGATTATATATCTAGATTTTTCATCTAAATTTATTACTTCTTCATAAATTTGCTATGATAAACTTCCAATATCATCTGGCACTTATTGGAAAAATATTAGCTAAAATTGTTTGCTTTGTTAAATATTATTTTATTCGGTAAAATTCTTAAGACTAGAATTAATGATAAATATCTATAAAATTTAAATTCTGTTTCAAATTAGAATTCATATCCAGAAGTTTAGTATCAAAAATTTTGAAATGTATAAAAAACAATCTATCACCACAGTAAATCATGCACACAATGATAAGTTATACTTGACCACCATTTTTAAAAGATTAACAATTACAACATTTTTACATTGCACAAATCATATAAAAGTTACTGACTGAATACATAAGATTACTGATGAAAGATTCCTCAAATTAGAAATTTATTTCATTCAAATAATGCAACGAACATATCATGATAGAGAATTAAGAAATCAACTTGACAATGTAAAATGACAACAGTGAACACACACACACACACATTGAAGACATTTTGACTTCTATATAATCCTTTTTGATATTTGTGTCAGAAAAATCATTTAAAAAGAAAACTTATTTAAACAAATTATAATAATTAAATAGCACACTCAGCAGTATCATAAATACCCTAAAAATTTTATTTAGTAATGTTTTTGATATCATAAATATCATCATCAGCTTTCCATTAAGAACAATGGTTAACAGAACTATATCGAAGTTCAACGAATTTGAACTCATGATTTTACATATATTTCTTGCACGCATTCATTTTTAAGCATTTTTTATAATTTAGAATATAAATTAATTTATAAAATATTCATAATTATTATAAATTAAGTCTTTCCTTATGTAAAACATGTAATTTAATCACTGATACTTAATTGTGTATTTCCATCCTGCTGAAATAGTTTTGCTATTTTTGTTATTTATAATGTTTTCTTTTTCACTTCTTTTCACAGTTTCTATCATTTCAGCTATCCATAGGTCTTCTTTATTGTCTAGATTTTTTATAATTTTTGTTCTATCCCATTGTATTTCCACATTATTTTCATATGCATGTGTTGCTAATGCTGTTATTAAGTTAGCTTTTTGACGTCATTTTTATGCTCTTTAATTCTGTCTTTAAGATATTTCCCAGTTGCACCTATGTAGACTTTATTTTGTCCGGTGTTTATATATAATAGCCAAATTAGAAGAATCCTAAAGAAAATTAACTATAAGAAAGCATATAAAAGAGCACCTACAATATATAGTATACTGAGAAATGATAAAGATAAATATGATGACCAATTCAAAACAGCCTATACAGAATTCCACTTGCTGATGTAATCACCAGACAAAATAAAGCCTATATAGGTGCAACTGGGAGAAATTAGACAGAAAAACTGTCTAACTGACTTAAAGACAGAATTAAAGAGCATAAAGATGATGTCAAAAAAGCTAACTTAACAACAGCACTAGTGACATGTGAATATGAAAATAATGTGAAGATACAATGAGATAGAACAAAAATTATAAAAATCTAGACAATAAAGAAAACCTATGGATAGCTGAAATGATAGAAACTGTGAAAAGAAGTGAGAAAGAAAACATTATAAATAACAAAAATAGCAAAACTATTTCAGCAGCATGGAAATACACAATTAAGTATCAGTGATTAAATTACATGTTTTACATAAGGAAAGACTTAATTTATAATAATTATGAATATTTTATAAATTAATTTATATTCTAAATTATAAAAAATGCTTAAAAATGAATGCATGCAAGAAATATATTTAAAATCATGAGTTCGAATTCATTGAACTTCGATATAGTTCTGTTAACCATTATTCTTAATGGAAAGCTGATGATGATATTTATGATAGCGAAAACATTACTAAATAAAATTTTTAGTGTATTTATGATATTGCTGAGTGTGCTATTTAATTATTATAATTTGCTTATATAGTCATAAAGCAGTTAAAAATCAAACTGACAAAGAAAATTTTTTTATGATAAAAAAAAAATCACATAGTAGCAAATCCTATTGCATATTTTAAAGTTTTAGTAATGAATACTTGACTGTACAATAGCAAAATCATACAATAAGAAACCATACAAATCAATGGATGATTATATTAAAAATATATACAATGAAAAATAATCATACAAAGAATTGTTTAATATGCTTATAAACTAGTTTACTGAATATTGCTGTCAAGCAGAAAAGGAAAATGTTTTCATGGAAAACGTACTTAAAAGCCTAAAAATTGAAGGGTTATAGATTTCCAATTAAAATAAACCCAACAATTACTGATGAAAAAGCTAGAGAATTAGTAGCCCCTCAAAAACATGTCCAGTAAATTATTGATTTAAAATGAGAGGACTAGATAAGAAATGATTCAAAACTGACTTCATTGTTCTAACCTCAATAATCTATGATTAAAGCAACTTAGCTTGTTCAAAACTTCTATGTACTCATGGTCAGGAATCTTAGCTAGGTAGAAATATTCAACTGAATGGACAACTAAAATGAGTTGGGCTTGTCCAAAAATATATTCTGTGCCCCCTTTTTCCAGAAAATGGGGAAACTAAATCAGAAGGAGTATTTCTAAGGTGCATGGCAAGTACCAAATCCCATGCATCTTAGAAACTTGTCATTTCTTGCTGTTGTTTACATATATTCATTCAATTATTTTTCAAGTTAATTAAGTGGACCAAAAAATGTCCTTACCCATTTTATATGCCACTGTACAGTGCAGATTTTCTTTACCATTTTCTCTCTTTTCTGATTAACTTGGATGTACAGGGCAGGTATAATGAGTCTTAACTCCCAATATGCTCATTGCAATCCTGATTATCATGCCACAATGGGTGCACACAAATTTAACTTGGTATGTAAATTGATTAATTCCTTTTGACTACTTGGGCTGATGCTTGATTTAATGATTGGCATACAAATACAATAAGACTAACACTGGCAGTATAACTGATGTACTTGTTTCTCTGATGCACAATATTTCTGAAAAAAAAATGGGGTGCAGAATATATTTATCTGTTCAGCCCAACTCAGTTCATTTGCCATGTTTCTACCTAATTATGGTTCCTCATGAGTTAAAACTAAAACTTTTAACAAATTAATAAATATTAGCTTTAACAATGAAAAATAATTTTAACTAAGGGATAATTGATTCAAAATTTGATGAAATACAGATAATCCCCAACTTATGACATAGTTTGGTTTGAACCCAGCCATCATAAGTCAGAGTGATTGTAAGTTGAAAATTTGAAAAATTTATGAATTTCATATTACTAATGTTTACTAGGCCACTATATATTATCTTAATAAACATAATGAACATAAAACTACAAGAAACAGACACAAAAAAATGCTTTCCATATATCAGTTCACGAAATTGCAAATATTGTAAACTAGCAATTCTAGAACAATGGATTACAATTCTGCAATAATTCCAGTGTCTACCTGGATAGGCTTCTACCACAAAAATAACTTCCAAAATAATAACTATTCTAACACTATAACAAACAAACAATCAGAACTTCATGGTTATTAATTAAAATTGTGAACATGTTAGAATCAAAATACAAAAAATACATTAGTACAAACTATAAATGCAATAAATACCAAAACAGATAATGTTAAATAATAATAAAATAATTTGTTAAATCCACAAAAACACTTACAAAATGTTAAGCTTTATTGAAATAATGAAGCATAAACAAGTTAGTAAAAATAACTTGTTTAATTATCAAACAAAATTCAAAAAAATAATAATAAATTTATTAAACAATAATCCAAATATCAAAGAAACCTTAAATTAATTAAATTACTAAAACTCCACTCACACTACATGAAAATATCCTCTAATAGATTGACAATTCACAAATATTGCTAAGCCTAATATTGCTTTTGATTCCACAACCTAAACTTTATCAAGATTGGAAATCTTCTTAAAGCAATTCTATATAATGAGATTGCACTCAAACTCATTTACATAAAGCAAAAGCATAAAGTCTATAAGACAATTTCTATTTTTCTACTCACAGAATATATTATTGACAATTGATTTATTCATTTATACCAGAGATGAGCAACCTTTTTCTATGTAAGGGCCACAATTAAAACTTTTGAACTGATGCAGGCTACATGAGAAAAAAGGAAAAAAAAAACAAAATGCAGGTAAATCACAATTATTTATTCATATATGATTATATGAATAAATAATTAACATAGGTATCAATTTAGAACATAGGCAATGTATATTGTAAAATAAATTTACTTAGGCTTCTCTTTGTAGATTTGCCTTTCTTTATTATATTGTTTACATCATAATGATTTAGACAGTTACCAAATTATAAAATCTTAAAAAATATATATATAGTGCAATCAATCATGATGTAGATATGCATTTTGGCTGTCAATGCCCTCTTCAGTCTCAATATAATTTTATCTCATTGTAACGATAATTTCTTAATATTTTAAGGGAAATTAAAATGGAGATTAATTTAAGAATCATATATTTATTATTTTACTGTATATAAGGAAGATTTTTGTAAAAGAATAAGGTAAACTTGTAAATTTTTTGTTGATTAAAATATGTTAAATTTTTAATTAAATATTATGTAAATGTTTGCAATTAACTTTGGTTTTAAGACTGAAGAGGGTATTAACAGCCAAAATGCATATGTACATCATGGCTGACTGCACTATATATATATTTTAAGATTTTATAAATTGGTAATTGTCTAAATCACCATGATATAAACAATGTAATAAAGAAAGGCAAATCTACAAAGAAGCCTAACTAAATTTATTTACCATAGGCATATTTAATGTGACTTCTGGAATTGATATGAACATAATATATCCAAAATATTTGGTTGAATTAAATATTAGTCACTACTAGTTTTAAATTATTTTTCAAATATGAGTCTGTTAGTCCAGTTTCTTGTTTTATTTTTTACTAAATTCATTGTGGAAAAAACTGTTCACATACGTAAGTTGTAGAAAATAATGATAAAATTTTTGCTGAATAGTTCCTTAAGTTGGAAAATTAATTTTCTTTGATAAAAGTTTTATAAAAAAATATACTAAATTTTTTCTTCAAAAATATCTTTTAATGCATACTTTTCGCTTAATTGCTTTTTCTACACTAAAATTATAAATAATAGCACTTCTCACAGTTATGAAAACTCTTAAATAAACTTTACTTTTATTTACTAGCTAATGTTTTCAATATATTCATACCATCTTCAGGCTACACTTTTTCAAAAATAACAAATTCAAACTTCTAACAGCTTACAGATCATATAATAGAATGTTACTATGGTTACACATTAATATAAAAACCATACTAAAACAAAATTAAATTAAATTATGGTACAATAATAAAATAAAATAAAAATATACTACATGATACTACAAACATAAGATTCTGGGCTATACACACACGAACTTTATGTTTGTAATGTCATGTAATATATTTTTATTTTATTTTATTATTGTACCATAATTTAATTTTATTTTATTATGTTTTAGTATGGCTTTTATATTAAAGTGTAACCATAG
>WUQG02447226.1:0-13175 GCA_011317285.2 Androctonus mauritanicus
TATTCGACTTTACGATTGTGGTCGTAAAGTCGAATGGTCGTAAGTCGCATAGGTCGTAAGTCGAGAACTAGCTGTACATAATTATATTGACAAACTATAAATAAAATTTGTTATGAATTTATAAATTATTTTTATAAAAATTATCAAATTATACTGATTTGCAAATCAAAATAAGATAAAAATTTTAAGTTAGATAAAAACTAAAGTTAAACAACTAGTGTAAACTAAATTTAGTTGTTTTAAAATAAATTTATAAAATTTTAAGAAAAAATATTGAAATTAAATTGTTTGAAAATATAGTTAAATTTTCAAAGATTAATTGATTATAAACTATTTAAAATATTTACCTTATCTTTGAAAAATACACATTTATCTCTCATTGCACAAGGAAAATGATATGTGTTGGAACAACGAACTTTAAAGCATTTTAATGAAGCTCCAATTTTATGACATCGACAACACGTTACAGAAAGAGCACGTTTACAAGCAGCATCAACATTAATAAGAGCACCATTAACTGTTTCATATACTTCAGCAGACCACAATGCACAATTTAAATGTATCCACTTATCTACATCCATATTCAGAATTCTAAGAAATTAATAGTAATATTTTAATAACAAATTCAAAAATTATTATTATTATTATCATTATTATTATTAAAACACATATATTCATATATATAAATAAATATAAGCATAATTTTCATAGTTATGCAATAGATGTTTCTTGAAAGTAATTTTTTAAACTAAACATAAACAAAATGAGAACTTTTTATCATGTAAAGTGAATGTATATTAAGTGGCATGTATCATCATATACACCATTAAATATACTCATTTAATGTATTTTTGCTATAATACACAATTTTACTATCCATTCTTGCTATAACATACTGCTGGCCCCTAATGTACTGATAATGATATCTAAAATTTCCATCATTCTGAAATTGATAATGCAGTGCAATCTATGCTAGATGGTAATTTTGGTTTTATATTTTATCCTAATGAAAAATTTATAATTTTTAATATATGAAATAAAATATAAGTTATTATATTTTGTAATTTTTTTCATTTTTTATAAAATTATTTCAAATCTGAATGCATTTCAAAAGAAACTTTTCAAAGTCTGATTTAAGTAACAAATTATTACTATGTTGGTTGGAAATAGTAATGATAGTCAAGATATTTCTAATAGCAATCAAAATAAAACATGCAAAAGAATTTTGGCATAATTAATGAAATAAGAAATATATTCATTATACAACTATCATCAAAACTCAAATCTTGTGAACCAGATAAATGTATAATAATCATTAATACTTGCTTATTTTTCAGAATCATTGAACTTACGATGGGAATCTGTTCTAATGTCTCCGTTGTAAGTTGATTCTGACATAAATTGAGGACTTTTTAAATTCTTGATTTTGTTTGATTTCTGTTTTAATATTTTCCTACATTAGATTTTATTTAATTTAAAATAGTTAAACATAAAACTTTCCTCATCATCTTTTTTATATTGGAATTTTCATTAGTATTGCTTCTCTTATTGGACATGACAGGGTTACAACAAGATACAAAAATTGCAATGAGAAAAACATACATATTAATTGCTGATTAACAACTAATATGCCAAAAACTATGATAAATTAGAAGTGGATGAATCACACTAGCAGCTATTGCGTATTGTTGAAAATCATTGCTTATGGATTAATGGTGACCCTGCAGTGCATATACAAAAATTATATGATATATGTAAGTATATAAAGGCAACAAAATTGAATTAGAGAATTTTTAATAACAATTTTTGGCCATTGTAAATGCAAGTCATCATAAGTTGAAGACTACCTGTATATTTATTAGATGCTTAGTATGTCAGAACTGTAAACAAGATGGTGATGGAATTCTGATACAGACATCAAATTTTTATCTTAGAAATTGAAATATGAAACACTTTTATTTTTTGTGCTGCTAAAATTTTGAATAAACTTTCTTTTATAATGGGCTTCTACAATACTTTTATTTTAGATTTGCAATAAAATTTGAATCCATAGTTTTGTTGATAAAAAATACAGAAAAAAGGGAGGAATTACTTGAGTAAATCTATGGCTTGTTAAAATTGAAGGAATAGTATAGTGGTCTGTATTTATCAAGGGTAACTTCCTGAAAATTACAATGTTAACTGAAATCAAAAATTTCATTGATGTAGCATGTAAATTTTCCAAGGGAAGAGTTCCTAATTTTATCCCAAGTTCTCTGAATGGGAAAGGCAAAGCATTTACATCTAATCAATCTAGTCAAATGTCCTGTGTACTGTATAATTTAATTAATATACTATTCATAACAATGTATATTTCAGTTAGTATTCATATAAAATATTGTTATCTTGTGTAAAGATCTGACCCCATTTCCAGCCCTCATGTCTGTCCTAAACTTGGTCTGAATAGACCAAGATTGTCACCTATTACTGTTATAATTCTGTTAAAAAGTTTTGTTTCCTTAACAATAATGAAGTAAAATTTGTTTCCATTGAAGGAAGCAAGAACTTATCTACGTTTCACATCAATACCAAATCAAGAAAAAAAGAAGTCAGATCAACAGGGACATTCACTAATTATCCAATTAAATATGCCCCCTAACTGCAGGAAATCCCTTATTGATACAGTGGATGCATAAATATATATATTTATAGACTTCAGTCTAGAAAAGGAGAGGATGAGAGAGCTTGAGAGATAAAAGGAAAAAGTGCATGAGCAATCTGCCCTCAACAAAAGTTGGAAGTTAATCGTCACTGGCCCAAGTCATCAAGCATCCACTCAATGTAATCTAAAGTGAGTTGTTATTTTCATTTCAAACCAAAAGATTCCAAAACCATCATAAGCCAGTTATTGTGTAACAATTCTATTGTAAGTGTTCTGTTCTATGTTGGTGTAGACTAAAGATTGATAAATAAGGACTAAAGACTGTTGTGTGTTTTGCCAACACAGTCATTTATCAAGACTACCTAATGATCTCTTTTGTTAAAGACAAGAACAAGGTATTTATCTTCCCATCACAGTGACATTAAGCCTAACATTACAGCATTTGTATATATAAAGGAATTTTTCAATAAAAATGGAGTTTGGTCATTAAACTGTAGTCTCTGAGTTGTAAGTGCTATGCAGACCCTTCATTCTTCTGTCCTTACATAAAAGCTCCATATTAGCTTGTAGTCATGCCTGTTTTTTTAGTGTTACACACTGATACTGAACTGGTGTCAGAACATCCTGATATTGTACCACTCTGCAAGGTCCCAAAGTTCCACATCTTGCTTTCTGTAATTATAAATTTCCATCTTGTTTTTTCTCTATTATGAAGGGAAATATAAGAAAACAAGTCTTTATATCATTTCACTGCCTTCAAATTCTAAATTTTTTAATTAATTAATTTAGTTTTTTCTGGCAACATGGAAAAATGATGTTAAGTGAGACAATATTAAACAAGAATCCATTGTATTGCATTTATTAATTATAATAAAATAAAAAATAAATATTTAATAAAGTATTAAAATAATACACACACTAAACAATACTTAACAAAATTAAAATAAAATACTTAATAATAATTATTGTAATGCAAAACTTTGATGAACAATATTTGTTCTATATTTTAATTTATAAAATTCTTAATGAATAATTGCATCATTAAAATATCTTATACAAATAACTCAGTTATTTGAAGTTTTGTAAAATTTAAATTAATACAAAATAAATATTCTTTGTTAAAGTTTTACATTTTAATATTAATTATTTTATATTTTGATTACACTGTATTATATATTTATAATTCAGCATTTAATTTTAAAATGCCATTGATTTACTGATTTATTTATGTAATTTTCCCTATTTTTGATCAATAGAACTATGGACATGGAAAATTATTCAATTTTTATTGTAAATACAGAATAAAATACTGCAAGCATCAAATTATATGGCAATGTTTATTTAAAATATTACCACAAAAAAAGAAGTGTTTCATATTTCAATTTATAATCTTTCATTCAAAACAACACCGTTGAAGTAAAAAAAAAGTTTTAATTGTGAAAAATAACATGTTAAGCTAAGCTAAGCTAAGCTGCATTGTGACAAATAATGCAGTTAAGCTAATAGCTGCATTGTGACAAATAATGCAGTTAAGCTAATTTGGACATCAGTTTGAAAAAATATCTCTTGATCAAATTATTATTAGATCATGAAGAAAGATGACACTTTCACTATAAATACATGTTTTTACAACTGTTAAGTTGAATAAATGTGAATTATTAATATTAAAAGTTTAAATAATAATTAAAATTGAAATAAAATCATATAATATATCATCAAACAGTTGGGAAATATATGTTTTTTCACAAATTAGGATTACAAATACATCATCAATTTTTCGTTTGGAACTGTTTAAACCTTTTTTATAATATAATTCAAATATTCACTTAATATACTTAAGTTTAATGCACAGACTTTCCAGTGCATTAAAATTAAGTACATAAATGAGTATAGTGAATGGGATCGATTTTTCTATCCCAATTAGTATATTATAACAAGATATATATGTATTTCATATATAATGTTCAGAAAATTCTCACATTTATTTAGATCACATTTATCTATTTCATTTGAAGTTATATGCAATCAACTAAAGCTGTCATAAAATTATACTCTATTGGACATTTTCCTCAGTCTAATCTGCAAAGGTCTTTTTTACTGAGCTCCATTTCTCCAATTTTTTCAACGGTGCAAAACCAAAATTGTGTAATTCCATACCGTAAGTTAGATGTATTTGGTTATAAATTATATCACAGGTAATCTTTATCATTTCTTGTTAGAATATCAAATTTTATAAATCATCTACATAATTACTATATTAGATTAGGAAATATTCTTCCTTATATAATTTTCCTTTCAAGATTTAGAAAAAAAATTTGCATAATTTTCTCTTTGATTTTTAATAAAATGCATAGCCATATCAAATATTAAAGAAGTTTATCATTATTTTATTTTTCTACAGTGCGTTATTCAAAAGACAAGTTAAGAAAAGATAGAGAAGCAAACCAAAATCAAATTTTAAAACTTTATAGCAACAAATAAAACAGAAATGAAAGCAATCAATATCAATTATTAGAAGTGCAGATAGTGTCCCCAAATCTGATTTTTTATTGTTTTGTATTATTTTTGTACAGAATGGTGCATTTAACTCATTGATGATCAAGTTTACTGCCCTCTATGCTAATCTGGACTGAGAGTTTTTCAAAAAGCTCTCTAAAATTTGTGTCTTTTTTAGTATTCATTTGATATTTTTAGTGATAAGAGAGAGAAAAATTTCCTATTTTGCAAAATAAATAATATTTTTTGAATTGAAATTGATATTTTATGAAATTTTGAAATATTTTAGTTTCCTATCTATCAGATTAAGATGATTCATTGAATGATAAATTTTTGATGATAAGAAAGTCATTAAAGGGTATTTTTAATAGATACACAATTCTGCTATCATATAGAAAAGATCAATCTCATATAAACAACAAAAATTGAAATATGAAAGTGATGCTGGTTTGCTTTCCTCTTAGAAAAATAAATAAATACAATTTCATAATTTGTCCCTAAATGGAAGTGCTTATGTCATATATATAGATAAGTGTTATGCTTTGCAATAAAGAGTTGCAGATGCGTAAAATAACTTTATATTGAATTCTTTTTCCTATGTTTAAAATGAGTGTGATCAATTGAGAAAAAATGTTTGCCCATATTTAAAATGGGCTTGATTTTCAGTGTGTTAAATATAATAAAATTCAATAAAAAAAAAAATTATATAAACAATAGAAATTTTCTGTTGTATATAAACTATATATTATGATGTCTGGGAAAATATGATATTTTTTTTAATATTATAATTAATATAGAACAGAAACGATATTATTTTTATAAATATCAATCACACTTTTAAATTGCATTTTAGAATACTGTATATGAAAAACTGAAATGGCTCAGCAGAAAATGATTTGTAAATGTTTAATTGTGTTAGAATCATGAACAAGAAAGCAACTACTAATAAAAAAATATAAAAGTTTCTTTATATTTTAACTTTATAATAAAAGTTAAAATATAAAGAAACTTTTACATTTTATTATTTTTTTCTTGTATTTTAGCTTTCATAAATAAAGATAGTTCTTAATTTATGAGTTCTTATTTAACAAGTTCCCAAGTTTATGAGTTTTTTTCAAATATAAAGTATCAAAAAATAAACATTCATTGCAATAAATAAATATCAGACATCTATAAACGACATTTCAAACCATATATGTATCTATAGACTATAACACAGAGGTTTTTGTAGCAAAAACTTAGTTATCTGCTATGAAACTGGAAAAATAAAAATAGTGAGCAAAAAGCAGAAGTGGCATGCCTACTGGTTTTATTGGCATATTATGTAATTAACTTCCATTCCTGGTTTCTGTCTAAGGCAGTAATTCATTTGTATAAAAGATTATTTATTTATCTGTTAGTAATAACGAAAAATTAAAATTCTTTAACATTATTTATAAATAATTTCTTTATTATTATAATTTGTTTGATTTTAACAAAGGATATATTTACTTTCCTTTAGATAGATAAATCATTATTTAATCATAAACTATTGATTTTGTTTGCCTTTACTCAATTTTATTGTAATCAAACTGCATTGCTAAGAATGGAACCCAATTTTAATATCTTGTCTATGGGAAATTGATTCCTGGTTTATAAGTTCTTACTTTACACACTATGTACAGGTCTGAATTAACTTGTGAAGTCAGTAATTATGTGTACCTTATTAAAATTCATATAATCTCTTTTCATATGGCAGAATACCAAAAATAAAACAAATAAAGGTGAAATTAAGTGAGATAGGTACAGTATTAATACTGTACCTATCTCACTTAATTTCACCTTTATTTGTTTAACATTCAAAAAACACATGTATAAATCATTCATAAACATGTAAATATTTTTTTCAAGTATAATAAATAATGTTTATAAAAAGCAATTCTACTCATAACCATGATGTTAATTATAATAAAGTTTTAAAGTACTTTTTTTTTTAATAGTCTATGGTGTTTTAGAGAAAGAAAGAAATAGAATTAGTGGGCCTAATATATATTGATGAATTATTTAAAGTATTATTATATAGTTCAGTTTAAAATGGTTAATCAAGAAAGCGTATGGAACCAAGGATGCTAGAAAATCAATATCTGTAACTGAAAAATTTAAAGAAAATTATGAAATTATTTACCTTGCAGGACCATTTGTTTCACCATCTCCAATTTCGTGACAGAGTACACATCTTCTAGTATCAACAGGCATTTTTTCAGGCCTTATACATATATTCAGTTTATCTAAAATCTGAAATTATATTAAATTCAATGAATAAGAAACATTTAACCTATATATGAATTATTATAATCTTGAATAAAATACAATATATATACTATTTAAAGCTATAAATTAAAAATTAGAAAACTTTCTTTAAATACACTTTTTTCATATTAATGAGCATAGTGCATACTTTAAAAATGCTTAAAAATCAAATTCTCATAAACTGGAGACTATATAGAAAAAATTATAATGGATTTTTGAGTTAAAAAATAACAACTCATTATGTAAATAATGACAAAATTAATAAAAGTTTTCTTAGTGAATATTCCTAATAAGTTTGGCCAGAAGTTCATAGCCAAGAAAAGTTCATTTTTTATTTTTAACAATACTTTCCAATTATTATCTGATTACTGAGTGGGTACTATTTCAGATCCAAGCACTTAGTACAGGTAGCCCTCAGTTTACACCGATTCACAATAACGCTGCTGCGCAACTCACTGTGTAATTCCCTGATTCTCCCTATAGTAGACTGATTTTCATTTCAGTGTTGACATATTTACCGAGCCATGACGTTGTGCATTAGTTAAAACAAAGATTTTTATTGAATATATTTATTTTTCTGTTTAATATTGTTGGATATGTATACATTTACATTAAATTAATATTTCCGAAAAATGTAAACGACCCAGAACTTTGAATTTCAATTGTTTTTCATAAGATTTTTTAATAAAAATGTTTCATTTTATTTTATCATAAAATACATTTTAAAAATTACATTTATAATGCAATGTATTTGGTATTATATTGTATTAATAAGCAAAATTATTAGCTTATTTTTCATTTATGTAGAACCTAACCCTATACCTCACTGTAAATATGGGTTCATTTTATGCCGATTTGATTTGCGCCAGCTTTTATAGGAACAGAACTGCAGTGTAAACTGAGGGCTATCTGTAATCAGCTCAAATTTGTAGAGGACTAGCTGAATTGAAAAGGATGTAGATCAACAGGCTGGACCCAGATCTAATCTGAAAAACTATCTTCTGATTGGAAAACTCACACATTTTTATATGAGTCACTTAGAAGCCAATGTGGTTAAGTCCATTTTTTGATATTTTTTGATTTTTGTAAATTTTAATGGAATAAATAATATTCTTCTTAGTTATTAAAGGATTTACTCATTGCTTCGTTTTTTCTAGGTCAGACACCCTTTTTTTTATAGCTTCTGAATATGTTATATAATATTAACGTATTAAAAAACATTAATTTTCTCAATTGTTGTTTTCTGGAATTAACCGCATTGGCTTCTGAACGACTCATATAAAAGAATTCACTTCGATCTAATGTGTATATCACGTGATTACAAAGACGGGATATGATTGGTAGTTTATTTCATCTCGGAGCTACGATAACTTTACATGGATCGGAACTCCCATCCGATACAAGGGCAAAACATACGGTATAATCTGTATCGGGAGATTTATACTGTATCGGAAAGTGGAAAATGCTCACCGCAAACTCTCTATTAATGCCGTTAACAGTAGTATAATATCATAACGAAAACTTTATTTAGAAATACTTAATTATATTGTATTTAAAATGTTTAATATATATAAAGAAAATTGTCTTTGAGTACAAGTTCATATGATTACTAAAAGAACATTTAAAACTTAAAATTTGCAAAATTAAAAATGATTCTATTTCAAACTTGAATAACTTAGATAATTCGTTATTCTATAACACCAATAGTTTTAGAACTATAAGAATGGTGTTTGCGATTTTTGCCATTAATTAATGAAAAAGTCAGATGTATAAAAATTGTAGATGGGATATTGAATTAGAAAATATTGTAACTTGAGAGTTAACGTTGTTCCAAAATCGAAAGTTTTTTTCTGTTTTTAAGCAGAAAAATTGTTCATCCATTCTCTTGGTTATTTTATTTTATCTCAATATACTATAATTTATTAAAGTCGATCAAAGTTCTGCATAATATTTCTTATCTTTTGAAGAGAATAAAAAATAAAATAAGAAACTTTAAAAATAAAAACTTAATAAATAATTTATGCTGTATATTTATTTAATGTTTTTCAAGCCTCTGCTGTGTCTTGCTTTACTTCTTCCATTATTCAATGAAATACATATTAAAAAATAAATTTTTTCCATTTTATTCAATAAAAAATAGTATTTTAATTATAAAATCATATCTTAAAATTTAAAAAGAAATTAATTGCTAATTATTTTGTGTGACGAATTCCATAAAATGTTCGATTGTAAGTCAGAATTTTAGATTTTTTTCTAAAATAATCTGCATATGCTGCAATTTGATATATAATGTGATAGTGGCAATATTGAAGATTTTATAAACAAATTGGAGATGAATTATTGATATTTAACATGAAACGTGAGATAGAGCTAAAGAAAATAATAATATAAAAATTAATAAGAATGGTATTTTACCCAAGGACTTTGACAATTTATTACATGCAGTTTTCGAATCTTTCATTATAAGAAATTATGATAATGTAACAGATTCTATATCTGGAAAGGTGAACTTTAAGAACTATTAGAGTTGACGATAATCTCCTGAAAAAAATCTCTTGCCTTCTTAGAGTTGCTGAAATTAGAATTTTTTTTTTTTTTTCAAAAATTACAGCTTATGAGTTGTGACTAAGAAGGAAAGGTCGAGCTATCCCAGATTTTTTCATAAAAGTTATTTAAAATTAACGTATTGCACTTCAAAGTCATCTTACCTCTATCAACGTAATTATGGCAGTAATGAACGGTTTGTGTTTTTTGCTTCATTTCGTGATATAAGAGTTATTTTCAAAACTGACATAAATAACATGAAAACAAAAATATTATATAAAAACTATTTATAAAAAGCAAACAATATTAATAAATAATAAACATAACACAAAAAAAAAAAATTTGTGAAAGAGCACTTTATAAAATGACAGTAACAAATGATAGCAGTAATAATTCGGTGGAAAGACATAAATACTGTATAAAAATTGAAGACATAATAAATGGTGTAAAAGAATAAAACTTATTAAAATAAGTTAAAATATGCTAAAAGATAAATCAAATGCATTAAATATCAATATGTGTTTAAAATGTCAGAATATTTAAAATCCTTTACAAGGAGAACAGTATATATTTAAATAATATATATTAGATAATATATTGTATATAATATATTATATATATAATATGTATAATATCAATTATAATGCCGTAAATTCTATAATAAAAATAAAGACAAAAAATGTTCTTCATGTTAAGTACTTAATTAAAGATCACAAATCAGTTCTTTTTCCATTAAAAGTTATCAATGAGTTTCTATAAAGGTATTCGACTAGGCTCTATACACTGTCTAGCTTCGGTGATTTCCTCTCTCCTGTTTCTATCAATATAATAATTTATTCTCAATGTTAGACAGTTTGATCTCGTGGAGTCATGGAGTTTGTTACAAATATCGCAATACTGTTATCGTAATTACAACTTTTCATTAATAAAAGACTTCGAATCCTTATAGTAAACGAAAATGGGAGCGTTTGCAAGTGACGGAATAATTTTCCATTCCTATTAATCAATTTTAAAAAATTTAAATATTCGAACTTATATGCTAAAATGCTGGATCATTTGTTTATTTACGAGAAAACCCGAATTTTTCGGATCGAGCTGACTCAACTTGGCATATACCCGTTATGATTTTGAGTAAATGATTATCATTTTTTACTAATTATATTTGATTTTATAAAATTTATTGAGAGAGAACAAATGTTTGAAAACATTTTAATTAAATAAATCTGTTTAGGCAGCCAATAATTCTGAATTGTTTTCAATAAGACTATTTTATAAATTGCATTTTATGATAACTAGTAACTAACAAAAGGTGAAATTAGTGAAATTTTAACTGCAATAATGGACTTTTTTAAGGTAAAAAGAAGATTCGTGTTATATATTTAAAAATATTCATCGTTTGACTATCCCTCTATAATTCCAACTCCGCGTCTTTTTTCGTAAAGAGGACAATAGGGGTAGGATCTCAATTTTGAGTTCTTTTCTCTGGCTAAGGGACTCTTGTTCTATCGGAAGCAAGGTGTGAGGTATCGTGCTGATGGTTGAGTAGTAATGAAATAGCGAAATATATGTATCATGAACGATTATTTTTGAGGCACAGGCGAAACCACCTCGTATTTAGCCTTCCATCTATAATAAAGGATACTCTGTAATAAAGGAATGGTGATCATTTTTCTTTTTCCAATTTTTAAGACTTATAAACAAATCTTTGGATGTCAAGTCTTTGAATAATCCATCTTTTTGGGCTAAAAGGGAAAGTAATAGATTAGAAAGTTTCAGCTATTGCGACACAGTTCCCAATTAGCCATCTCTGAGCTGTCTGCTGCATCTCTGATATCGTAAGTGGATTAGATATGTATGTTCTTTCTTTTGAAGACAATAGACCCGTAAGCAGGACACTGTGCTTTCAACCAGATTTATAATCTACTGAAGTGAATCTGAGATCTTTAAGGCATTCTTGGATCATAATGCTAAGCCTGTACATCCGATATTTTTAATGACTATTCCTGTAAAGGAAGAGGATCTGATCGGGCTCGTCAGCAATAGTTGGAATTCTGAGAGTGCTATTGGGCCTTCAGATCCACCACTTAGGAGATCAGTAGTGTCATAGTGATGTTGGTGCAAATCGGTCTCCAGCATTTAGAGCTGCCTCTGCACTTTTGGGGCTATGGCTCATAAGGGGCTATTATGAAGTTGCTTTTATTTAAAAGCATTGATGTTATAATGGACAAATATGAGAGCTTAATTGTAAAGGAGCAAATTTACTTTTCCCCTCTAAAAATTGTCTTCGGACTTGTATCTTTTCTAGCGATAGCATAAATAGTTCATCTCTGTGGGAATTCTACCACAGACCTAACAACCTTAAGAGCGATACTTGGAAGGAATTGTGATATCAGAGAACTTTTTGTTTCTTCTGCATATTTTCTTATAATAAGAATGACTTCAACCGAAACAAACTTTGTGCGTTTGGTTAAGTTCTGTGAACGGAATAAGTTTGATTTACTGGTTGGTATTGATGCTAATTCTCATCATATATTTTGGGAAGCAGGAAAATCAATCAAAGAGGTGAGCACTTATTTGTGTTCCTAATAGATACTGAACTTTTGTTTTAAATAAGGACGATGAATCTATCTTTGTTGTTAAAAATAGAAAACAGTTCATTAATCTAATGTTAGGGGCTAAGAAGTTTTGGCTTAAACTGAGGATTGGCATGTACTGTACAGTATGTAATGAACCGTATGCTTTGAATCATGGATAAATTTGTTTCAATTTATTGATAATTGGATCATAAGAAACCTGAGGAAGACTAATTGGTCTTTTTTTAAAGAGGACTTTAAGTTTAAACTTGATGGTATCAGACCAGGTTTTGCTCGGTATTGAATTTTTTTTAAATGCAATTTTACGCTGCGTTCCACCATATAGATATTAAACGGCGAGGCATTCAAGTTACCACCACGGCCATCCACACTCTCGGTGAAGTCAGCCATCAGATGAAGGATGGGGTTCAACGTGTCGGGCCCGAACCCTTCCTGAAAAAATCTGGAGATGTGAGACCCGGGAATTGAATCTGGATCGCCAGGATGGAAGCACATTACGTTTCCATCGTGGCCATCCGGCCGATCGACCGGCGATTTTTTTTGGTCAACAGATGACGCCACTTTCCATTCAGGAAGAACACTAAGTGGCGGGGCGAAACAAGTCCTTCCAC
>WUQG02447237.1:0-13173 GCA_011317285.2 Androctonus mauritanicus
CCCTTCCCACTTACAAGAGAGTACTAAGGAGCCCAAAAGTTGTGTTTATAAGAGTGTTTTTCTACACCCAGAAGTGGGTTTATAATTTATTAAAATGTGGATTTTGTGTGTAATAAACTTTATTGTCTGTGTAAAAAAATTACGATGTTTAGAAGTCAGTACAAAAAAAAGAAAGCATATATTTTTTTTTTGTTATAAAATTTTATAATAAACGTATAAAATGCTTTAAATGGCATATAAGATCAGCAGTATTGGAGACTAAACGAAACATACAATTCGGGTTTTAATTTTTTATGAAAAAAGAATTTTTGTTTTTAGTCTACTTCTATTCGAATTCGGATTACAAGATGGCCATTATTAGGAGGAATAATTACTGGTACAAGTAAATGGGAACTATTAACTTTTTTTATTTCATGAAATATAATAGAGATGTTTGTTATTAAAAATAATGTTGGGTCACATAAAGAGATTGTCATTTATTTTGATGGTCTACATTTTAAATCTCCGATCTTTAAATGATATCCAAGCGAGGGATCTATTCAGAAAGAATTAATTTTTTCCACAATTACTTGTTGAACTATGTAGACTCGTTCCTGTATTGCATAAAAATACGCCTATGTTTTCTGAAAAAACTTCACCATTTTATAGAAATCTATTTATGTAGTATGTACTTATAATATAGGCTATATCTTATTTTGAATGGTATATCGTGCCGCAGAGAATCGTTATTTTAGCCTAACAATTTGTGAAAGCGTGCTGTATTGGAAATAATAAATATTTAATTTATTTTTCTCCATAGGTAAATGATTAAATATAATTTAAAGAAGACTTAATGCCAAAAATTGATTTTTCATAAAATAATCAGATCTTTTTCTTTAGCAATTTTGTACAAAATTTGTTAAAATAATATAATAGTTTATCTATTGTTCGATGATAATCTGATTGAGATTCTTTCTTAAATGCTTCTGTTGTTTTCTAATTTGATTAAAAATTTTTCTATTATTTTTAAATGTTGATAAATTCTAAGTAGACGCTTTAAACGTCTTCTTAGAATTTATCAACATTAAACATTAAATAAGTTTCATTGATTAATATCGGGATCAAAGCGTTTTATTAAATTAGAGAAATGGCAAAAAGAGCGGAAATTATAGATATAAAATAATATTAAATAAAGAATAGCCTATAAAAACCATAATAATTTTATATTAAAATGCTTCCTGTGAACCGGTACCACTATATACACAAATTTAATGGGAAAAAAATAATGTATTAATAATTGATATTGTTCATTTTTAGATATCTTTAAAAGAAACAATAAAGCGTACTTAATTAGTAATATTTTTCCAACTACTTATAGCCATTAGAAAAAATATATAAATATTTTCTAATTATCTAAGAATGAACTTTGATTTCCTAAACATATACGATTAAAACGACAATTCTGTGAACAGATATATTTATAAAATAAACATTTACAGCTCTAAAAAATTATAAAAATCAAATTTATTCAAATGAAATGATTGTATGTATCAAAAATATTTACTTGGAACTAACGCTTTATCTACTTTTTACAAAATCGAATCTATTGAAAGATGTTATTTTTAAATCAAAACAGATGTAAGCTTTAAGTTTGGGATCTGCTAGTCGATGGAATACAGTATATCCCAAATGACTCTATTTTGTAAACAAGAAGATGAATTTTTTTCAGCAGTTGGAAGATGATGATTTTATCAAAATTTCCGTCTAGTTAAATTTATCTAGATGAAATTTTCGTATCCGAAATCACATTTATATTTAGGCTATAGGTTGGTAATTATAAAGAGAAAAATTCCTAATACGAATATGATACCTTTTCAGCCAGTACTATATGATTCGTACAGCGTAACGAAACAGCATCAGATTAAATGTAGTGCTATATTTATATTTCTCCCTTTTAATTTATTAACTAGTTTCGCTATTCAAAATATGTTGACAAACGTATTTGTACAAAGACATTATTTCAAAATATAATGGGTGAAAGAACTGTAAGAATTAACTCGTAAATTAAATAGTTCTAGAGCGATTTTATTATAAACATAACCGATAATGGATTAGGGTAGGAAATATTATTAAATAAATATTTTGGATATCTTTGAATATTCATGATGATACATCTTTGGATTCGATTCAATGGTGCCTCTTTTGTTTATTTTTAAGAGATTTATGTTTGCCATTTAATTTTACAATATTTATTTTAAATTATATATTACTCAGAACTTTATTTTACTTGTTAAAATAGTCGATATCTTAACAGTAATTGTCTGACCACCACCCATCCATCTCCTACCGACGTAATCAATGAAGATGGTGTTCGTAAATCCATTCAACCTAAATATAGAGCTACTCGAATTAATTTGAATTTCGAACGAAATTTCCCACTAAATAATCAAAATCATCTATCATTAGAAAATTAAAATATTTAGGTATGACCTGGATTAAACAGTTAAAACGAATTTTAAATATTAAGAAAACAAAACTATAGGCTACACTATAATTTCTGAAGAGGAATTTTTGTCGAGTAGCATTCTATCAAAATGCCGCTCTTTCCGAATACAGAATTATAGAGATATTTCGAAGCACGCTGCATCAGTATTTGGAAAATTTATCATCGCACTAGTAGTAGACTATCTCCAGGTCATAGCAATAGTATATATTGAACTAACAACACTGTCTTATATTTTTAATTATATGACTAGGAAGTTAGATAAATCGGTATTTTAGAATTAATTTGAATGGCAGAGAAATTTAGAAAGTTATTCTAAAGGCCCCGGGCTAAAGAAACGGATTTTTTTCCCAACGATAATGCACGTTTCTGTACATATTATTGGTCAAGAAAATTTTTACGCCTCAGAATTGTATTGGTGAACTGGCACGTTCACTCGCTTGATATAAAACAGATAGAACATGCTCAGAGAAAGTGGGTAGTATCCGCTGAATAAGCGGATACTACCCACTTTCTCTTACATAATTAATTTTAAAAACTTCAAACCGTTTATTTATTAGGATAAGTTGTAACATTGAGAAAATTTTAAAATTCATAATTCTGGAAGTCAGACCAAGCAAAAGTAATAAATTTAGCCAGAAATGAGCCAGCAATTCTTTCAACACAGGTATTAATTTTCTAAGTCGGTATAATTGTCTTATTTTGTTGAAATTAAATGACTTTTTATATCAGAAAATAAACGAATGATATCCAAATGGAATACTTATAGTGCACTCTGTTTAATAAATAATTTTCAGTTTCAACGAAAACAAAACGGTGGTGGTCCTTGTCTAACTGCGCAGTTGAAAAAATAAGTGAAATTTATTTTGTAAAATAAATAAATTTAACATTCTATGTATGGAAAAGAATGTCATATTTTCTCGAAAATAACTAAAGAATTACAATATTATACTTAAAATTTTTCATTTAAAACTTAATAATTGTACGGTTATATTAAAATATTTAGTCTTTATTTTAAAATTTTGTTCTTTAATTTAATTTAAAAGTTGAAAAGCGGAACGGAGATGCTCTGGCAGAGTATTTTCACTTTTCTCTAATAACAACATCAACTTTCATTAAGTGGATTGTACCATATTCTTTGGTGATCGATAATTGCTAAACACTTACAGCCCACTCAATTAGATAAGTTTGTTAACTTTCGAGATAAGTCAAGTTTTTATCTTTCCCAAAACATCACGGTTTCGACCTAAGATCGTCGGTCTTAAATCAAACCGTAATTTTATTACTTCATTTATTATAGAATTTTATTAAAAAAGGAGGAGGTGAAAGAGCCGGGGGGGCTGATCGATTATCCCGATGTTGACAATTAAAATTTCAAAATTGCATAAACAAAAAATTTGCGGACAAAAATAATTATAACCGAGAAACAATCGCTTATTAATAAATATATATTATAGAGAAACGAATTTTGTTATTCAGCAACACTGTTCGAAATCAATAGCTCGGTTGAAAGAGCAGGCTCACTGCCTGTTTGTCGAGTCATTGACCTCCCAGTCCAGGAGCATTTCTTACAAATCGGAAATAACGTTTGCTTTATCCCAAATTTAAAAAAAAAACATTCTCAAATTATTTCGAATGTATCAGAAGAGAGATGTTTAAAAAAGATACCAACGAAAAATACCAATAGAAAAAATAATTTTATAATCAACGCGCCTTTTTTCGAGGAGAAAAATAGGTTTGAAAATTTAGAATAAAAATAACTTTAGATTTCCAAAATTCAACTTTAAAATTTATCAGTGTAAAAGTTATTTATCTATTATTTATTATCGATATTAAAACTGTGGCCCACCATAGAATTCTTAGTGTAATAAATTTGGTGCGGGAGAGGAAAGAGAAATAAGAAAATTGGAAAAGTTGCTTCAAAATTAAAGAAAAATTTGCTAAGTTATTAGAGTTTAAAGGGAAAATATGAGACAAAAGCGTAATTATACTGGAGTTTTCTCCATTTAGATATTAAAATATGAATGTAAAGAAAAGAGGAAGAAATTATATCCAAGACGATTGGTAGTTAGGTTAATTCCATATAAACTGATTGGAAAATCTACTTAGATACTTTAGTCAATCCTAAAGTAATAATAACAACAATAATAAAAGTGTTCAATCGAAAGAAACAAGAAGAGTAAATGATCGATGAGTACTGAATTCTAATAAATTGAAATTGAATCCTCAGGAAATATTCCGATGCAAAGGTATACGGTGACAATCGATCAAGATCAGATATACTGGCGCAGTTAATTTTTCAAAATCTGCCTTTTAATATTAGAATGGAAGAAAAATCCGGTAAAATAAAATATGAGACGGAGAGGAAATAAAATACAGCATTTCGTATTGGAGAAAGGAAAGTGGACAATGGCTGCCATTAGTCTTGCATTCCTTTTAAATATAGTTTATAAACTTAACAGATAGCTACTAACTATCAATTAGCGCAGTGTCAAGCGTCACACTTTTACATATTTCGTTTATCATCCTCCTTAGAAGTTATAAAGAAACTCCTGGGAAATTTTTATTTCTGTAAAACCTTAATAAAAAAGTGTCAGCAAAGATTTTTTCTGAGCGAAATAATGTAGCGTTTAATTAAATTTCGGTTGGTCTGTCGACAACTTGGTAAACCAGAATAAAAATGCTTACTGTTTAATTCGACTAAGTGCTGCCAAAGAGAGTTTCTTTAGTTTTAAAAACAATTTATCTGTTATAAAATTTTATGACTTCGTTAGAATATGGTAAAGGAGGCGAAAACACATTCGATAATAGGGATAATCTGTCTGGGTTGAAATTTCGGAATTAATCGATAAATCCCAGGAGATATAAGCAAATTTGAAGCTTATAGGGAAGAAAAAATCATTTGGAAACGGTCCAAGTCATCTATTTATCAAATTTAAAATGATTTTTATCATCCGATGTATCGCCTAATGAATTAAACGTTGTCAAATTGCTGTATGTGTCTGGTGGGCGATTTCCCATTGACAACGAATTTATTAGAGTACAGTGTCTCTTTCACGGATAATTAAATGCCCAAATTATTGATTCTATGATAAATTTTTTAATAGTTCCGGCCTCCCAAATGAAATATTCATAGTACGCATTTTACTCGCTGAAGTATCGATTAAAATCTCAAAAATTAATTTATTAAGGTTTAAAGTATGGCAAAAAATATTTTCGTCGCTTCACTTTCTTTCGGTGCTATGTTACAATTTTTGGCCTTTCGACTTTATTTATATTTGAAGTCAAATAAAGATGTAATTAATAAACTTGTATGGATTTTAAGTTACCAATATTTTGTGTCTATTAATGGAAACGATTAATGTTTCTCATTAATAGATACAAAATATATTTTCAGGAACTATATTTCACGCTCACTTTATAGCTTTTCCGCATTAATTTTTGCATATTTATTAAGTATACGAAGTCTTTTTCTCTGGATGTTTGCGTGTATAGATAATGTTCGACATTATTGGAAAAATATACAATTGTAATCTGGTAATGAAGAATTAATTATTTTAATTTTTAATAAATAAAATTTTTGGAAAATTTACTTTCCTCCGACTATTAAGGATAGGAAAACTACCATGAAATAATATTTTATAGAAGCATTACTTATTTTTCAATATTATCTAGCTTCCGAAGGATAATAGGATTTATTTTTCCTTCGACTATCCAGAACTCGAAGAGAAAGTATTCTGAATAAACTGAAAGAAATCTGTCTTCAGTTTTGGGATTCTGCAAGAAGATTCTCTCCTGGATAAAAGTTCATATCCAGCGTTTCTTTTTTCCAAGAAGCAAATCCTTCCTGTTTTATTCATTCTAAAATAGCAGTAGTTTTCGGAACATCGGATACTAGTTCCTATAAAACATGCATTACTCTTATATAAAGTAGTTGTAGCTACCAATCCCAATAGAAAGTGCATTTCGTAAATAGCGCAGTATTAGAGTATATGACTAAAAGAGACATGTTTTCGAATTTTCTTACCCTTCTAAGAACCGAGATAATATTTCTTTAATAAACAATAAAAACAATCTACTAAGGCGTGAAAACCATATAAATAGGTAAAGTTTTATTATTTCAATAAAGACAGTGCGTAGAAAAATGATGTTGCGCCAATCGAGAACATGGTTTTAAGATTTTACTGGCCTGATAATTCTGATAAGTTAATTTATCAGATTTTGTCCGACTAGTCAATTTAATTAAAATTCTTTGAATATATTCCGAGTATTTTTGCAAGAGAAAATTAACTGCATTCGGCCATTTGCGGCAAAAAGTAATTATTAGATCTTCCTAGCGTACGGATAACTAAAAACAAACGACAGAAATGGAGAATACAATCTGGCCGATATTAAACAATACTAAAAACTTTGCATCGGTTAAATTACGTTGTTTAAAAACTAAATTAAGAGAGCCCGTGATTTTCTTATTCGGAGAAAATTCCCTTCAGCCATCAATTAAGGGGAGCGATATTTAAATAAAGTGCCAGGCATTCATCACGGTTAACATCTGTAAAAATTTTATTAATTACCCCAAACAAATCCGCTTCTTCGGTAATTTTACTGCCCAATATTCTTCATTGACCTTATCTAAACCCATCTCTATTAAAACTATATTTTTATCGGAGATAATTATCCTATTTTTTGGATATAAAGACAGAGACCAAAAAATACTTTCATTTACCATTAGAAAATTAAGACACTTAATTAATTTTTTCTCTCTTTATTTTATTACTACTAAAATTAAGTACTTGAAGTGGATTTTGTCTGGAAAAATTGAAGCTGTTTTAATTATAAAATAATATTAAACGTACTTAGACCGTTAATGAATTTCGAATAACGAAAAGTATAATTGATATCAGCCGAGAAAAAATTTCTTCGATGCTGGTCACCAGAAAATTGTCATTTTATCGCTAAAAATTTTTTGATTAAATAAGGATTTGGCTGACAAAAGAATTTCTTTTGTTACTTAAATAATTTATTAATTATGGGGATGTAGACATTAAAGGGAATTAAACAAAGCGGACCTGGCCTCAAAATTAACAATGATGTTAGTTCTCGATTACTCTCAAGAATATTTGTTCCGTTGAATAATTTACTATAATGGATGTGTTGCCAGTTATTTGATTAATGTTTGAAAGACGTTTCGGTTTAATAATTAATCATTTCGAATAAACACTGGTAACAAGAATTGGCCAGTTCCTTCCTTTTCATTTTTGCTCCATTTTTGAAAGGTCCAAGAATTTTCCTACTTTTTTATCCACATTGTTCCCTTCTCTCGGACTTACGTTACCCGCCTTCGCGCATCTTATTCCAACTCGAAACGCATTTATAAAATAATAAAATTACGTTTAACTTGGCAAATTGATTTATCACCTCCTTATATCAACTAGTTTTATGCTTCGGGATATAAAAGGATGTGACGTAACTGTGACATAATTCGATTATCTAATCCATTTATTGCTAAATCTTACTTTGGAAGATGAAAAGATGCTCTTTCTGCTTCAAGTTTTGTCTCTTTCCACTATAATTTGAATTTTAAATATTTTAATTTAGGATTATATCAAAACTTTACAGTAAATTTTGAAAATTTTGATATAATTTTTGTTAATATCCAGACATTTTTAATAAAGATTGAATTTCCCTTTTCGCGCTTGGCTGCGTAATTTTTATTCACAAAAATATACGCGCACTTACGCAAGTCTGTTGATACATAAAAATTATAACATACATTTGTCTACTTATTTTAAAATAAATTAAGCCAAACATTGGCCATGCGCCTTTTATTACCCTTCCGAATAGCTAATAATAATAATAACAATAACAATAAAAACAGTATTTATGCAACGAAATTTAATTCTTACAGAATGATAGTAAATCTGAGAAAGGAGAAATCAAAAATTTACTTCTATCCGTGATATGGTGGAAGGTCGAGTCAGTTTTTTTTCCAAACCTTTGTTAGCCGAACATTTTAATGAAAATTTTGGGTTGTTTTCTTCGCTCCATTGTATCGCTATTACATTTGAAAGAAAGTTGAAGTCGTCTCGACCATTTTCTCGTTAATGGCCAAAAGTCAGACGGTCGCACGTTTCTGAATCACGATATTAGCTTTGGAGATGATAATGGAGTTGCAGAAGAAAGAACAGCCAACTCTGAATAATGGCACGACAGTTTTTAGTCGGTGTGATTGTGGAATCCCATTAACAAGAGTTAGAAAGGCGGCGGATCTTACTCTTGTCGATAGTTGGATGGCAAACGACCCATTTCTTTTCTACAGTTTTACAATCGTTGTAATCACTTCCTGTAAAAATGGAATTCTGATAGGGGAAACGTACGTTTCCCCTTATCTTACCTTTTTCTTTCTGATACGTCTTACTACGATTTGTAAGAGAGAATTTTCCGAATAAATTATTAAAAAAGCTCTGATTAAAAATTTTTTGATCGTTTCAATGATAAAATGAAAATTGTATTCTACAAACAGATTCTATAACTTTTAATTAAGAATTTACCCGATATAAGAGCGATTATAATATCGAGATTCGATATTATTATGGCTCTTGTATCGGGTAAATTCTTAATTAAATGTGTTGATTATTTATAAACCTTTGTGACATTCTCCAAAAGTACAAAATCCTATGAGACTGCAGAATATACTCGTATAATATAACAACAATGTTATCGATAATTTGATATTATACTCATGATTTTTTTCGTAAAAATTTGCCGCAATGGTATTTTTTACTATCGGTACGCGTTAAACTATATTTTACAAAAAGATTTGTAACATTTTATTTCTGAAACATGTACTCATTACATCACTCATTATATTTCCAAAAACCTAGCGATTCAAAAACTCCATATATCGAACATTACTCAAATAATGATGATTATGCTATATTCAATATAGCTAAATATGAAAGATGTTACTAAATATAAACATCGATGATATAATTCCCCCCCCCAGATAAATCACGGTCAAGGTAAATGTTCTGATTTTTAGCTGAATGCTACGTTTATCGTTTTTATTCGGGTAAATGATTTTGAACGTAAATAAACACATTATTAATGGCAAAAAATGTTATAAATGATTTATTCGAAACATCGAATACAGTATATAAAGCAAAATAAATCAAGTTCAACACTGTACTGAGAAATGAAGATATTTGCTGTAGTTTAAAAGTAGTTTACATTATTGTTTTACTTACTGTCTTAAATTGTCACTCAAGTAGCCAGTTCTAAATTATACCAAATATCCTAATTTTTCAGTACAGCACTATACTTGATTCAATTTTTTTTAAATATTAGCTATTTTTGGCCAAATATAATTTATTTTTCGGATGAAAACCGTTCTCTAATAGTCTATATTTTAGTGACGATATGCTGATATACTTCATTTGACACGCTCTTTATTTTTAGTCAGATTCTACCGAAATTTTCAGACGATTTCTCTTAAAGTAAGCTACATCTATAGTATATTCTATGTTCAAAATTATTTGAGAAAGCAATCGTTGGATGTGTCTATGCTGAAGGGATGCATTAATCCTCGATTTTTGTCTTGCTGGAGTGAAATTTTCAGAGGATCTTGAGAAATATAGAAAATGTATATATTTTAAAATTAATCAAAATTAGTTGAACGATGACATTAAATCTCTAAATGTATTATAGAGAAGAAAATCATCCTCTCTTGTCCTTCTTCATTTTGGCCTTTGGAACAAATGTTCAAGCGATTCAATAATCTATAAAACATCTACATTTAAATGACCGACTCGGTCGAGCATCTTTAGTTTGATCCAGTTGTGATGAGATTTTGAGTTTCCTTAAGTAATCTAGAAAAATATTCAGCTATAAAGTTACACTCTCCCATGCGGCCTTAATAGGCCGCATGGAAGAGTGTAACTCAGGCAATTCTTCGTAGGTTTAACACTTCTTTCTATCGGGTTGACCACTAAGTAAAGATCATCTAACATTCATCATGGATTTTTTAGGAAGATTCGAGCCTGGTCCGAATCAGACCAGGCTCGAATCTTGAGGTTCGAGCCGAATCTTGAGGCTCGAATTTAGGAGGTTCGAGCCTGGTCCGAATCGGACCAGGCTCGAACCTCCTAAATTTGAACTTTGGCACCCGGCCATCGAGCAGAATGTCATTTTATATCAAGATCATATAGGAATCTCAGGATAAATAAGCACATAATTTGAATAAAAATAAATCTAATCTCTAAGCTTTGAATGCTCTGCAATATTTGGATATTATGTTAATAAGAATAGTCATTACATAAGACCATCTTTTCTTAAAAATGACTAAAAATATATTTCAGTTATTGCAAATTAATAACAGTATCATTTTATTCTATAAAGGATTAACTGAAAATTGATATGCAATTTTAATGACTAAAAAAAAAAATGAAAATGAAGACCAAATTTTTCTAGTTCGATGCAATTTTTTTTGTCCATTTTTTGAGATAATTATTGCACATTACAAAAACAGATAGTTGCAATACTAAACTGATAATATTGCAAATTATCAATTTTAAAATCAAATAAATTTATCAGTTTATCTGTAGATATTAAATGTGATGAATATCGAATGATCCGAGCTTTTTTTATCGATTCTTTGTTGGTTCAACAACATTTGACTTCTTTTATTAATTCTGTTTATGAAGATTATAATCAAAATCAAACAATTATAGAATCGTCTGAACTTCCAACTGGACTATTCGAAATCGATTTCATCAAGCATTTTTCGAGGCATCCGTATCCTGTTCCTTTATTCCCGACTTTCAACCTTCCAGATAAAAACTCAAAATGGCTCTTCTATATAGGCTACAGATTTAACGGCATTAATAAATTAATCAAACCAGACAGTTATACTCAGGAACATCATCAAATATGACTAAACAACAAAATACAGCACAGTATATAGAAAGTTATATCTGAAAATCCATTTTGCTTAGATATACTTTTTTTTTGCACATTTTACGCCCTTTCCAATCAGGGAGATTACTAAAAGGCTGGGCCAGTTTCAACCACGGGCTGCACCCATACCCGCGGAGGGGAGCCGGATAGTGAAGGAGGGGGATCATCGGGTGGGCCCAGCATCCCGAAAAACTTTTCAGGAGTTACTAGACCCGGGACGCTAACCGGGTCCTCCTGCGTGGCACGCCGATAGCGTTACCACTCGGCCATCCGGGTACGAACCCAGGTCCTCCTGCGTAGCACTACGACAGCGTTACCACTCGACTATCCGGCCACTACTAGATATACTGTACTGCAGCGTTTGTCAACTTATGGTAAGCCAGACATGACTAATGGTACGTGTATAATATTCACTTCCTATTTGTATCCGAGGAATATTTTTGTTGTGGTACTGAAATTTTTGAATTTTCAGTTTGGTGGTACGCATTTATGAAAAGGTTGAGAACAGCTGCATATACTGTATTTAGTGTCGCCCTCTTTTGGTAAAGAAAAGCGATAATTTTTCAAAATTTTATATTTTGCGATTGTGGTCAACTCGATCGTTTTAACTAACAGAGAAGCGTGGAAACAATTATTAGGTTTAAATTTTTTCATTCAGTTATCTTCATAACATGCTAAAAAATGGCTACCAACCATTGTTTATGTATCACCGACTGGCTTATTAAATTTTAATCTAACATTTACTCGATATTATTTAAAATCATTCAACGATTTTTATATAAAAAATGCAAATGATTTTCTTAGCACGAATAGTATATGATCTTACATATACATATATATATATATTAAATTTACATAAAGCAGCTTTTTCTCCATACTAACGAAAAAAACAGAGAAGAAAAAAGTAGTTTTTGATAAGAATCAAGTAATTAAATCAGGAATATTATAAATTTTGTACATTTTAAAAATAAAATTTCCTTTTTTTTGTACCGGATTAGGTCTTTTATTGTATAACTTTTATATCAGCGATACGCCTTTGAAAAGCAAATAAAATACTTTATCGTGACTAATCACGCAATTTCCATATTTATCTTCTCTCAGAGATTACGTGTAACTGATCTCATTCAATGTCAAATTATTGCTTGTTATGATAACTTCGAAACAATCACAAAAACCCGAAAACCTATAATTATGCAAATACTTTTACCATCGCCTATGGTGGCATTTTATATCCATAGGTAGAATTGATTGATTCCTCATTTTATAAAATTGTAAAATTATTATACAAGTTGTTTTCTTATACTTATTTACGTCTCACAATCTGTTCACGTGTAATAAATAATAATAATTAATTTTTTTATTATTTAATTAATGGTTAAATTACATAAAATTTCCATTAAAAATTATATGATAACAGCTGATCTATTAATTCAGTTATTAAGCTGTGCTAGCCAATAAAAAATGTCAAGACAAAGTTTAAATATTTTATGGATTGAGGCGAAGTTTTAGATTTTAGCCCAACCATGTCTTGATAATTAAAAAGATAATTATAATTTGGTTTAAAACTATTGAAAATATTACGGAGTACTCTATTAGTTTTCCTGGTTGGTGATGTGAAAAATAGAATATCCATAAACTAAAATGATCAGAAAAGATGAAGAATTAAACCTTAGATTATGTAGAATCATAAGGAAAAAAAATCTATTGATCACATATAAACATTTAGAAATGAATATGAA
>WUQG02447248.1:0-13172 GCA_011317285.2 Androctonus mauritanicus
GGATGTAGATCTAGTGTTTTGAGGCTTTTGTGTAGAGTGTGAGGAATTACTCCTGTCGCAGATAGAATGATGGGTATCTGTGACTATGTTTTGCATTCCCCAAAAGAAGCTTAATTTCTTGTGAGAGTTCTATGTATTTGCTAATTTTTTGGGTAAATGCATCCTGAATGTTGTGTGTGTCAAGTATTGGGATGTCTATAATGTAGGTAACTTTGTTTTGCTTGTTTATGAGAGTGATGTCTGGTCTGTTGTGATGTACGGTTTTGTCTGTTAGGATTGTTCTGCCATAAGTACATCTTGTGTGTCAAGGTTTCTAAGATTGTGTTGCTGTTGTTATTATTATTATTATTATTATAATAATAAAATATGGAACAATTGAGACTATTCAATGGATTTTCTTTTTTAAAATTTAAAAAAAGTGTTTCTTCAAATTATTGCAAATTTTTTTTGTTGATTTTGACAAAGATGAGATTATTTTTCCAAAAATGTGTATTATTAAATTCTGTAATAATAGTGTAATAATGAGTTAAATTTTGTAATTACTTTATTATATAACAATTACATTATATTTATGAGTTTATCAAATGATTTTATTTGCTGTTATTTTTCAAGCTGATATTGTAAATCATTAACAGCAACACACAAAAAAAAGTAATTTATTAAATACATTATAGCAAAGTTTCCACTAACTTGTAAATAGATGTACAAATAAATTTAACTGTGAATATCATATGAAATTCTATTTAATAAAAACTTAATAATAATTTATATATTCTGATATTAAACAATTTAACTTCACATACTGATACTATTACTTTCAAAACAAATCTTCAATAACTTTGGGGAAAAGTCATTAACAGGTAACAAAAAACAAGTTTCAGCTAACCAATTATTACACCTGTTCTACTTTTAATAAAATGTCTACAAGGTAAATATTTTTGAATTAATAGTATAGAAAATGACCCTCCATTAATAAATATTACATAAATTTGACCTACATAAAATTTCATTTATGTAATTTATTATATATACAGTTTACGATAATGAAATTAAAATACTATATCCATTGAGCAGGATCTATTTAATAACTAACATAATGGAACATTGTTACAATAATATAAACGGAGAATTCAGTACTGTAGTGCAGGCTAAATAATAACTTTTTTAAAAAAATCAAAAAAAAAAACTGCAAATTTATGTAGTTTTATATGTAGATATCTTTTTAGGAAAATTAAGAACCCTTTGTATTATACACAGATCAGGCAAGTTATTTCTAATAAAATGTTTTAAATTATAAGTAAACTTTTTCAATAAGCATTTATTTTTCAGTCAGATATTTTTTTTGTGTTGTTTGAATTGATTCTTTCAACAGAATATGGATAAAAGTCCAGTATATTCTGGATACAGTCCAGATTTTTTATGAAATGATTATGGGTTTAAAAATTCTTCTGAAAAAATATAAAAAAACTTGAAAATAATAATAAATTACTACCTCTCTTCCTCCTTTAACATTTCTGGTAGAGTCACTGAGTAATTCATAATGGCGGTCACTTTGCTCATCTGCCTATAAAATTAAAATTATTGGGCAATATTTGCTATTATCTGTATTATCTAATTCATAAATATATATTTAATTTCAAAGTTAAATAAACTAAATCTATTTATATTTAATACATCATAGTGCTATAAACATATATTAATGCTAAATATTGAGATTCTGAATTCTTATTTTAATGCAAAAAGCAAGAATTTGAATCTAAAACCAAATCCACTTTATCAATTTCATAAACAGAACTATAATTTAATATTATTTGATAAGTGAATTAAATCTACTGATATTAGACGGAAAAGTTCTAGAAGTTATTTATTATGAAGAGAGATAAACTATCTTTTCCTGTCAATTTTGCTAATTTTATCAAAAAAATTTTGATTCAGGAATGTTCTAAGAAACATTATTATTTTTAAGTTACATAATATAGTTTCATTTCTATTAATTATTTTAAAATGAAATTAATTATCAACATACAATTTTCACGTGTTTTTCATATATAAACAAACAATTTCTTACCTCTTTCTGTTGTTTTTCCAATTCTCTCATCCGTATTTCTCGAGCTTCCGCACGAGCCAACCTCCTGGCAGCCAAACGAGCCTCTGCCTAGATGAGACAAAATTTACAGAGTCAAATTGGATTAGATATTTCACAAAGAACAATTACAAAACTTTTATGTAATGACAATGAATTATCATCACAATATTATCATTTTTAATAGGATAATTCAGCAGGTAATTCAGATCCAGATTAGAATATACAGTTTGACTATTAATGTTAACCCACTCAACTTGAAATTTATATATTAAAAATCCCTTATTTTCAACTATCCTTAATTCAATTATAAAAAGCAAATTTATATAGTGCAGGGATTGAGAAATGCATAATGTAAACTGGCTACTTACATAATCATATACTGAAGTAAAAAACTGTTGAAATGTCCATTCTGACCTCTGATCACCTTCCATATTAGTGATGTAATATTTATAAAATCCGGAGGTGTATACGCAAAAGCCTCACCCAGCAAGCCACCTGTTTATGGGAATGACGTATGCTCGATTTTGTCGCACAATGATAATGTTAAAATTATCAATATATTTCGACTATGCAATTAAACATTCAGTACAAAGATCGTCGATAACGAAACATGACAAGAGTAAAAAAAATGTTAAATATCTTTCTCCGATCACGTGTCGAGTTTAGGTTGTGTCGCACGGCCGTTCTCGTTTTGACCCAAAACAAAAAAAAAATATTTATGCAAATTACCGATTGTTACTGTAGTTGTACAGGTAAGAAAAAGAAGTGGGACGAAATCTAAGTCGAAAGCAGTGTGTGTGTGGACGTGACAAAAATTATGAACGAGTTTATGAACACGCAAAAAACAAAAAAAAAATTAACGCTCTTACACGAAAGACTTAGCATCTTTGTTTTTACAGGCTGGCAGGGAACCAAAACGTTCTTTCGATACGGAAGTAATTTCTATAATAACTTCGCTTAACTCAATATATACATCACTGTAGAACTATTACAATCGCCCAATTAAAAGCTTTCTCCCGGCGAAATTTGATTCCATCCGTTTTATATCGCTCTAAAATTATATTTCTTAAGTTGTAAATCTACGAATTAATGAAACCTATTTATATATCAACATAATTTCTATCAAATATATTACCTCGTCTAGATCTCTCATAATTTATCAGAGATTTCGACAGTAGCTCCGGGCTCCTTCCGTCTACCATTGATTCTGAATGACAATGTTAGATAGAAAGAGCAGACGGAGAGGCGCCAAGGCTGTTTAGGACAATAAAAAATGATTTTGTCTATTCAAATAAAGAAAACACCATTTAAACTAGATGAAAATCTAATTTATTTTATTTTTTATTAGATCGTACATCTGGCCAAGTTTAAATAGTTCCCCCCTTCAAAACTTGTCATATTTAAGCTGAAACTTTAAACGGAATATATATATAGAAAGCTTAGCCATCATTCAGGAATTGTGTAGTCAGTGAATATTTTAAAAAGAGAAACACAGCGGAAGGCTTTATTTAATTGTTTTCTATGCTTTGAACTTGGAAACTATGAGATAAGAATGGTATCTAGAACGATGATGCAGATATCCAGCAAAGCTATGGATTATGTTTACTAAACTATGCCATGATTTAAAAATAGGTCTAGATCTTGATAAACCAATCTGAATGAACTTGTTAGGATCTATAACTACAGTACTTGAATTATTCAAATTTAAAAAATATAGGCTTAATATCATAACCTACTTTAGGAGTCTAGTTTCCAAGTTCAAAAGAATATAAACAAAAATGAATTTTTCTAATGCATTCATTCATTAATGATAAATTTTTGTTTTATCGTATGCTTTTACTTCCGTTTAAGAAAAGTATTAATGTCAAGATTAAGTACAATACGATAAGAGAAAAATATTGATTATGAATTTATTTCATATTATAAATAAATAAAACTGAACAATTGAAAACTTGGAAGTGTCAATATTTTTTAAAATTCACTGGAATAATTAATTAATCAGCATATGGTGACGCAGAACAAATACAAAATATAGATCAGCACTATCAGCAGATCCGATTCGGTCGTAATTTATCTGTTGCCAGCAAATAAAATAATCTTTTCATTGCAGAATTTGTTTTATTTAATCATAAATCAACAGAAAAATTATTTTCTTCAAATATGTATTATTAAACATGAAGTTTGTAAGAATTCAACAATAAACAGTTCTGAATTCATAATATAAAATTTTAATATTCTGGGTTGCTAATTATATGAACAAAAATTTAGCTGGCAAAGAAAATTAAATTATTAAACAACTGTTTCAAATAAGTGATCCATTAGATATCTGAATTTAAATATCTAATTAGAAACTTGTCTGAATAGCTTACAACTTTGAAATGAACCGATTCATCGCAGCATTATAATTATCTCTATTATTTGACCTTTAGCAAAAGGTCAATAGCCAAGTAATAGTGATTTATTTTCACTATAAGCATTAAAACTGCAAAAATGACAAACCTTGAAGCTGCGAATGAAGAGCAAAGCGGGTAATATCTGTTCCACCATTGCAAATGCGAAAGAAACAATGAGTTAAGAGGTTTTTTGTAATTGTTACTGCTTATGACTCAGTTGAGGGTGTAAATTAACCTCCCTCATGTTTACGTTGGATAAGGTAAACGGAATTTGTCCTTGAGTAGTTTTAAATTTATGTGAATCGCAACACACTAGAGATGGAAAACGACCCATTGCATAAGTGGAGTAGACTACGGAAAGGTAAGTCTGTTAATAAATTGTTAGCTGAATTATCGAAAAAAATCTGTTAGGATAGCGATTTATTAATCTTAATAAACAGCTCCATTCAACGGCTGATCAGAGATGTCGATTTTGATCGATCAAATTACAGGAAAGGAGCACTTCCCGGAAGATTAATGTCAATGAAAAAACTGCCAAAGTTGCGTATCTATATTATAACAGTAATAACTCTCTTCCCTTTCTTCACAAATAAATGTATTTCGCTTTTTCTAAAGTACAGTTTTGGCTCCGTTTCAAAAATCTCCATTATGGTTTTCTTTCCGCTTCTAATTTTAGTTCTATTATCTTCCGACGATAGAGTTTTCTATTACTACTAAAGCAAAATAAGTTAAAAAAACTCGTAAAAATCAGTGTTTTAAATATATAAGAATCGAACCATAATTTAGCATAAATCTTCCAATAAGAACAAAAATTTTCGATAATTTTTAACAAAATTAGCGAATAAAAAGAAGCTGCAGAAGGAAAACAAAATACTTCTATTTATACAATTCTAAATTGAGTTTAGATTCTTAAAAAAGTTGACAGGAGTTAATCTGTAACTGACTAGCGTTTGTCTAAAGTTCAAAACACTCTAGGACCTGATTCACATTTTGTTGCTTTGTTGTTGTATTTTGGAATAAACAGTTTTAGTTGATAATATGAGAAGGATGAAGGTGACAGTTTTCAGCAAACTCCCACTTTTTGAATTCTAAATATAGATTTTTGGCTGTTTTCCTTGACATTAGACTTTTTCCGGCAATGTCATAATAAAATGTTTGGTGTTAGAAAGTACAAATTGAAATTAAACGTATCTAATCTGCAACCTACGTATATGATAAAATAAACTTACTAGCTCATCATATTTAAATTGAGATTTTAAAATTCTAATTTTAAATGACTTGGAAATATATACTGTACTCTAGTTGTTACAACAAAGTAAATACACATCTTCAGAAAACAAAGCTTCCTGAAATTGCTTAGAAGTTGATACTGAAGCAAAACAAAGGGAAAAATATATAATTTAATTTTATGAAATGAACAAAATTTAATCTGAAATTTTATTAAATTAAAAAATATCAATTGTGACATTTTTTAATTATTTAAAAATATATTTGCATTAAAAACAAAGCAGAATACATGAAAAATATTGTTTTCAATTAATTTATAAAGGATAAGCATTTTTAAAATAAAAACAAAACTTTATATAAAATTTTCATTCATTTTCAAAAATAATTTAAACTGAAAGTGCATAAAAAAAAATTATTAATTTAGTTTAAATACTATATTAGGGCTTACAATATCAGAATCCCAGGTCATTTTTTCCTGCAATCAAATACTGGTATTGATACAAAAATAATCAGTTTTTTTTTTAATATTAACATAAAATAATTGCAAATAACTCTTATGTGAATATTCATACAGGTAAAGGTTATAAAATCGACAATATTTTTAACAGCAGCAAGAATTTTAAATAGCAAATATTGTAGACATGATTATTGTTAAAATTTAATTAAACTAAAGTTACATCAAGAAAGATTATCTAAAGAAATATTACAGACAATAATACTGTATATGAAGGAATTTGGATTAATGCAATGATCTTAGATACCAAAATTATACAATATTAACATATTTGGCTGCATTCTCTTCATATTTACAAAGATTAATTCAAATATAAAATTCATCTTAAATCCATTGAGAATATCTCAAAAGATAATTCTTATAACAAATGCATCTTTCAAAGATTATCTTGGCAGGCAGAACATTAAAATTATTAAAAAAAATCCATATCATGAGAACAAATTATTATTTTGATTTCACTGTTCTGGAAAAAAAAATCAAATGATGGCATGAATATATATGCAGCCCTCTACTCCAATGTTTCTTAAAGTATGGTCTGAAAACAATGGGATTTGAGAACACATTTATAATTGTTTCTGAACCTGAGGGATAGAGATTCCTATAAGTATGTTATTGAACCCTGGAGTCTGTATATGCAAAAATAGAAAAAATCATTTCAATAATAATAATAAAAAATAAATTAATTAATCATAACAGAATGGAAAAATATAGATTAGATTCTAAAAGATTCTATAAATTAGTTTTATTTGTATATTCTGAAAAATTAAATAATTCATCACTGGAAGTCTTTTTTTTTTTAACTTTTCTTAAAAACAAGGTCTGCAGATATGTAAAGTTTGAAAGACACTAATCAAATTAAATAAAGAAAATAATTAAAAAATGTATTTAACAAACTTTCAGAATATCATAATATATTTAAAGAATTAAATGTTCTGTGATGTTTATGGGGGTTACTTACTGCATTTAATGCTACATTAGATTTATTAATAATAATCTTTATTTATCATTAATATTACTGATTTTTAAAAAGAATTGTTATTTGTGATACAAATGTAATAGAAACTTGAATGTGTCATAAAAGTAAAAATGACACATTCAGTCATTTTTAATAAAAAATAACAATTTGGTTTATATATATTGAAATTTACATTATATATAAACCAAAAAAATTTACATAAGTTTTATTTGTTTTTTCAGACTATTTTTAATTATTGTATTCTAATAAAAATATATTATTATAGTAATAAAATTTGATTTAAAACAGTATTCTAATTGTGATCAATATTATTGAAAAAATGTTTTTCTAATACTAGATATTAATACAGGAATCCTGATTTCATAAATTAAAAAGTACCAAAAAACTAATATTAAGATTTTGGCTGGTATTGTGAATCCTAGTTAATATATCTCAAGGACTAAATTACAGTACTCAAATTTTTAGCTGTTTTAAATTTGTCAGTTATTTAACTATTGTGCTGACTAGGATGGAATACCTGAAATGTAAATATTGTTATTTGGACATTTTTCAGATTGTTAACTAACAACTTTATTGTTTATTTTGCTGATGCAAACCATACAAATTAAAAATATGCAGTAAGCAAAACACGTTTAAATCCTATATTTTTTTCTTATAATCATTATTTAAATATATTACTGCATCACAATTGCTACAGTTATTTTTTTCCCTAAAGATTCTATTTTAGAATAGCTCTTCATTGTGTTTGGATAATTGATCACTTTTAAAAAAGAACTGGATTAAATCCAAGTTAAGGTTAATTAATTTGTATTATTCATTATATTTGATAATGACTTATAATTTGATTAAAATTAATACTTAAAATGATATAATTCATTCATAAAATATTACTCTGAAAATTATTGAATTTTTTAATGCATTTCTCTATATATATTCTTTTGATTGTCTTAATAAACGATTAAAAATTCAAATTGCAATAATCAGTTATCTGGAAGTATATTTGATTATATATACTAGTGATCTCCAAAATGTGATGCATGCACTCTTAAAATATGGAAGAAATTTTCGGAAACATATATTTGCATTTGTTTTAATACAGTTGTTATATGGGGATGCATGCTATTATTCTTTATTGATAAAAGGATGCATAATTAAAATCATTTGGAGACTGCTTAATACACACACATGCAACTAAACATTCTTTAAATATATATTTGAATTAAAAATTTTAAGAATTCACATATTAAAATCAATAATATTCCTCTATCACAGTTCATTCACAATTGCAAACAGGGCCAGTTCCATAGGCGAGGTGGTTGCCTCACTGCCTCAGGTGCCAAACTGATATAGGTGTCAAAATGAATTGTAAAAATATGAAATGCATAATGAAGAACAAAAAAATGATTTAGTAATAATTTCTATAGAAAACATGATATCTAAAACAACAAATTATAAAGATGCAATCAAATGATTTGCTGCAATAAAAGCTCTAAGAGTAATTTAGAACAAATTATATTCAATTTTTTTCTGTTTTGTAAGTATTGTAATGTACAAACTATTTTTGTTCTTTTTTTAAATATAAATAAAAACAAGTTATTATTATTTAATAAAAATTTTTCTTAAATGTCTATTATTCTATTAAGTAGACTATTATTCATTACTTACGAGTTTTTTAAAAAAATTTTAAAGGCACCATACCACAGTTAGTTAGCCTGGCACTGATTGCAAAGATAGATTTGAACCATGCACAAATCATTTAATTTTTGTTATTTCTACTTCACAATAAGTAATAACAACTTTACTATACTGCTATAAATGCTAGTTTTTGTTGATTCAATAAAAACCAGCACTTATAGCAGGATAACATAAGACATGTTCTAATAGTCAATGTTCTGATTATTCTGTTTTAAATATGTTACACTATACTAATGAGGACTTAGCATAAGTTAAGAACGTTAGAACATAATTTCTAAAATATACAAAATTTATGTTCAACTATTTTATCCTGCTATAAGTGCTAATTTTCTGTGATTTATAACAAATTTTCATCCATCTAATTATTATTATTTCTAAGTGAACAACAAACTCCAACTGAAAGTCTCAATGATTATAAAGATAGTTAAAAGAACCTTTACCTAAAACTGAAGTTATTATTCAGAATTTGCTTAATTTCTTTAAATTCAAATGCATAGTCCTTGAGACAACAAACTTATGACCATGGCATAATTTATAATTTCTGAAGTTGGCCAATGCCATTCAAATATGTAGAATCCATAAGCAAAGATCTGATGCATTATTAAAAGTATAATAGTAATCTTATATTCATTAAGATTACTATTATACTATATTATGGTATAGAAAATCCTCAATTTATGGCAAGATTGGGTTCAAAAGTTTCAGTTATAGTTCAAATCCATCATAACTCAGAACACAATTTTCCATAAGCACTTTATAAAATGGAGGTTACATTCCCCAATCATCAGAATTCAAAATATTCATTATTATTTTAAAAAGTAGTTGTGTCCAGTAATGTGAATAAAAGCTGCTTATTCTTTAAAATAAGGAAAATGAGCATCTTATGCCTATGAGCACTTTTTGTAAATAAAAATAAAAAACTACCATGTAAAAACAAAGACTGAATGTTAAAATTATTTGTGTTACTAAAATTTTAGCATCTGCCTGATGGCTGCATGATAAAACAGTCATTTATCATCTTGGAGATTTGGATTCAATTCAGAGTACCATACATCAGTGTTACCAGAAGGATCCAGACCGCAAGCCTGTTAAACCCAATCCTGCTAAAAAGTAAATTAATTACTTTTTAATATCACTTCCCAGTTATTTGCTGATTACTACATAATGGAGTCCACTCTGGCCCAATTATAATCTGCCCACTTCTGTGGCAGAGTCAACAAGATTTCACCATAGATGAATTGATGCTTGGGCTAGATCCATTAAAAAATTTCCTGATGCATTGAAATTGGTTAAGTTAATTAATTTATTATGTGATTTTATTGCAGACATTTCAGGAAATATTTCTGAACTGAAATGAAATAATTTAATTTTAATAAAGAATATTGAAAATTAGCATGATTCCATTTTTTCTTTTGTATTATATATCATTTTCCTTAATACTGGATACTATGCAACTAGAAATTCTAATATTCATTATAGGCTGCCTACACCATGGTAACAATGGGAGATCAGTGTAATTCTCACACTAGCTACACACTATTCTCATAAATATGGAGGCTGGTGTTGAACAGGCAGAACTTGGACATCTAAAAAAACAAAAAAAATGCCAAGGTTAGAGACCCCAGTTAAATATGAATACTCCCATAGAGGTAACACAGTACACTTCCAACCTTGTGATACTTGGCTATCTGGTCAATTAGCCAACATTATTGCAAAATCATTGATGACAGATGTCATAAGTACAGATTTGAGAAAAATCTGTACTTATGACATCTGTCATCAATGATAAGATTAATCAACAAATATTTAAATAAATAAAACTGAAATGAACAAAAGTTTTGCTATATATAATAGCTTATACAATACTTGAAAAGAAATCCATATGCTTCAAAATGTAGAAAAAAAATAAAATTTCTGTTTCTAGAAATGAATAAAAATACTACATAAAAACAGTTTTTACTCACTGGTTGCAGAAAAAAATTATGCATTCAATTCAAAGTAGAGATCATATACTTTTTAATGAAATCATAATCACTATGATGTGATCCATAAATTTTTAAATAATTTTGGAAGGATAAGCAAATGGTAAACAATCATGCAATTTTCAAAATGTGAATTTCTCCAATTTCAAAAATCTTATGATTTCAGCATATGTTTTTTATAATTTTTTGTAGTCAAGAATCTATTATTATTTCTAATTAGCAAATTAATGCGCTTTATCATATAGATTAATTTTTATGTTGATTTAATGCATTTTGTTAAAATGAATTTCACTTATATATTAGTAAAAGATTCAAATTATAATTGGCAATTATGGACATATTAAATGAATACATCAGAGATCAGTGTAAGAATCTTCATTATATACAATTTTATATACATCATAACTATTGTCTCAAGTATTTAGCTTAGTTACACAGTGAGACATGGTAACATTTTAAACTTTTAACAGAGAAACAAGATAGAGATTATTTAAAATTATAGACTAAACTGATGTATAAGCCAACAACTTTTATAAAAATTTTTATATATATAAAAGAAAGGTCAGTTTATACATGTGATAGTTAAAAATTTGAAAAATTTTTGTGAGATCCTATTATCTATCACTTCAGTAATAGCTCATCATTGTCATGCTTTATGTCTATCTCATGATCCACAATAATTTATTCTTAACAGGGATTATTTATTACTGTACTACTATTAACAGATAGATGATCTTTAATATAAATGAACTATTATTTTAGGCAGCATCCAGGAATGGCAGTTATTCACATATTATGGTAATGAAAAGCAAACATCATGCTAGTGCTACTTTTTTGGCTGCCATTTTGATTTTTCCGAGTTCATACCAAACAATGGAGTTTTTGTTTCAAACATAGTTATATTGTATTGTACCTCTACATGTGGTTTGAAATGCCTTTTACAAATTTTTAGCATCTGTTTACTGCAATTAATGTTCATATTTTCAATATTTTTGATACTTTTTTCCCCAAATATGAAAAACTTATAAACTCAAACTCATTACAGCAGAAACTCATAAAATGAAAATTACCTATATATTGTTTATAATTTTAAGCATAGTAATTGCAAAACTTATAAAAATTAGTTATAAACTTACAGTTTATAAATATATTTTTTAAGCTTAAATAAGTAAATAATTACAATAAATGAAAAACTTTAAATATAAATTTGATTTCAAATTTAAAAAAAAAAAAAAAAAAAAAGATTCCAAGTGAAATGAAGAAAAAGAAAATTTTTAATAAAATTTATAATGAAAATCAAATTAATTTAAACTTGCCTCTCTAGCAATCTGATCCAAAGCTTCATCTTCTGCTGAATATAATCTAGTTATTGGTCGTCTTCTTCCACTTGGTGGAGTAGACATTTTATATTTTCAGAGAGATGATGCACTGCTGTTTAAATGTTACATTGATTCACTTAAATCTAGAAGTAAAATTAAATGTATCATGATTATTCACTGTACAATATTTTCTCATTATTTTTGAGTGATTATTCATGATTTATATTTTATAAAATTTTTCAACAATTAGACAAGGTAGTTTTAGCACAATGCCATCCATAACAACTAAGTTAATAATACAAAGCCAACATGATCAGGAATTATAAGGATAAAATACAGTACATAGTACATTTGTAGTTTTTTATAAAAAAAAATTATTGTGTGTGTCTTATAATATGACAAGCAATTAAATAATAAAAAAAAAGATCTAAATATTATGTAAACAGCTTACATTAATTTGAATTAATGGATGAAAACAACTCATACTTGTGATAACAATGTTATTGATAAATTCTGTGATTGTCAATGCAACTGAAAGAATTTGAGAACCCGAAAAATGGTCTGATAAACAAAAGGCATTCTTTTTCTGTTTGGCTCTTGTATTTTTATATTCAGTAAATTTTTTATAAATTATTAGAGTAATAAATATCGGTAGTGGACAATCCATAAATTTCAGGCATTTCCATCTTATGACCATTCTGATCGCAGAGTTTGATTCAAACACCATTGTAAGTCAATAATTGCCTGTATTTTATTTCACATTATAATAAAATTTAATATGGATGCATATTAAGTGTACATAAATATCATTAGCTATTTTAATACATGCATATTCAGTTTGTTAGAGATAACATTTCTATTAGGTTGGCAACTAAGTTCCCACCATTTTTTTTTAACATTCTGCATGTCATTAAATGTTTTTGGCATAATGTTTTAAATCATTCGAAAGAGGATGTTTTGTTGAACATTGGGAAGAAGTT
>WUQG02447259.1:0-13172 GCA_011317285.2 Androctonus mauritanicus
AAATTGAGATAAAGTTGTTATTTTCTTCGACGGAGCGGACTTTCTCTTGTTATCAGCAAGAAACAACAAGATTACTGTAGTGCTACGTGCGTGTTTGCACCTTTCAGAAATCTAAACTCCATTTCTGCTTGACCTTAACTGCTTCCCCCCCTTATACTACTCGAATTTTCTCGTTGTTATTAAAACATTTCCTTTTCTAAACTTTCTTATTTTTCCTTTTTTCTTTTCTTTTATACACTTAATTTGTGGAGGTTTTTCTGGGACCTCACATTCATAATAAGTTTAATATTATTGTACAATAATGTGCTTCCTCATGTAACAAATGCCAACAAAGAAAAAGTTAACATGAACTAAGAAACACTATAAAATCACGATTTTTCACAATGTGATTTTCATGATTTTGGTCTCCTGAAGAATGCACTGAAAGATTATTAATTCATGTTGGATGAATAACTTCATGTCATTAACTGATTTTGACAATAGCCAAATGGCTTTTTTATAAAGAAATATATAATCTTGTCATGCATTGGGGCATATACCTTCAGTGACCATTGAGATTTTGTTTAAAATAGATGAACAGATATGAAATTATAGTTTATGAACAGAAATTTTTATAACAACTCTCATATTTTACATGTTAAATTTTTTTATATAAAGCCAAATTTAAAAATATATTTAAATAACTTGGGAGCTGTTATATTTTAAAAGTTTTTTATTATAGATCATTATATTTTTCGATTTTATTATATTTTACCATTTCAGACTATTCCTGTCCTAATTTCTAAATACACTAAACAATATATATTAGCAGTCAAAAAATTAATAAATAAATATAATTAAGAGAATCAGAAATTATTTCTTTTTGGTAGAATCAATTAGAATTAAATCGCATTTCCAAATTATTAATTTAAAATCTTTTAATAGTGGCATGAAGTCTGAAATTTAGTTTTCAATAAATCTCTATTTTCTTAAGTTCCTCTCCTTTTTGAAATGCATTATTGAATTTCTTTCTTTGAATGTAAACTATTTTGCTTATAAAAATATGAGGTCTGTGATACTATGTCACTATAAGTCTGTAGATTTCTTACTGTTGCACTACATAATATACTTAGTAATCTAAAAATAATAACTATCTGATTGTGCATTAATAAAAACATGATTTGTAATTGACATTTTTATAAAATTATTTTTTTTTAAAATTTTCTTCTGTATTTTCATATTATCATCTAATTATTTATAATTCATATTAAGTTTATTTTTTTCCCAGTGCAAATTAACTATATTTTAATGCAATTTGAATACAGTATACTAAATTTTAAAAAAATTAATTTTTTTGTGTGATAAATTTGGTGGCTTAAGTGTTGATTGCCTCTTTCCACTCAGAGTATTAAGGGAATCCTCATAGACCAAACTGAAACATCAAGTTATGAGCAAGAAAATGAAGAGATCTAATCCAACCAATGTGTTGTTAGTACTTAAATTTATAAACTTACAAGAAGAGGTCACAAAGTGGAATCCATCAATTTCGATGAAACTTAATATAGTTGTAGAGTATGTCTTCCTGAATATAGCAAATACCCTCCTTTTACCGACAGATGGTCAACCATTTTCAAGATATTGTGGATCAAAATTTTAGCAAATGTTTAACTATAGTTTGAAAGCTCTGTACTAAATGAGTTATCATAGTCTTATTGATACGCACTTTGTTACAGTGGTTTAGCCTGGGTTCGAGTTGTGCTACCGACATACATAAAAGTATTTTCTTTCATTTTTTTTTTTATTTATAGGATATTTTATTATAACAAGAATAACTGAAAAATTGAATTTTTATTACTTTTTTGTCATTTCTAACTAACAAAATCAAAATCTAGTAACTATTAGTGATCTCCATTCCCTTTTAAAGAACATAAAATCTTTTATTATTTATTCTTACAACTTGTTATAATTTTATTAACTAATGAAATCATACCAATTATATCTAACAAAATTATATATATTTGTTCTTTAAAAGGAAATAGAGATCACTAATAATTATTAGATTTTGATTCTATTTGTTAAAAATGGCAAAAAAATAATAATAAAATTCAATTTTTCAGTTACTCTCATTATAATAAAATATCCTATAAATAAATAAATAAAAATGAAAGAAGAAAAAATTTTTTATTTATATTTGTAGCACGACTCTAATCCAAGCCGAACCACCATAACAAAATGTGTTTCCACAAGACTATGACAGCTCGTTTAGTACAGTGATTCCAAATTGTAGTTAAACATTCATTAAAACTTTGACCCACAATATCTTGGAAATGGTTGACTCTCTGCTGGTAAAAGGGGATATCACTACATTCAGGAAGACATACTCTACAACCATATTAAGTTTCATTAAAATTGGTGGATTCCACTTTGCAACATCTCCTTGTAAGTACTGTATAACAATGGTTTCTAAGTTACAAATAAAACTTAGGTATAAATTCATAATTTGAAGAGTACCTGTATTCTGATAAAAATTAATCCTAAAAATTTTTTCATTAACATTTTTAAGAATTTTAATTTAAAAATGAAAATTTATCAATAAATTGTTATACATTTAGTATAATATTTCATTAAGTATTGCTTTGTTACATAAGCATTTGTTCTAAATTTTAAAGTTATATAATGTATTTGTTAATTTTAGGTTTAGCAACTTCTTTTTTTAATGAAAAAAATCGTAACATGGCACTGGATTTAGTTGAATTGATTACAGAAACTAAACAAGAACTTCCAGAATGGTTAGCATCAGTAGCAAAAGAACTGCAAACTGAACATCGAGCTAATAATCAGAGGCGATGCGGTAGAAGGTAAATATTTTTAATGTGATAATACTTATTAATCTTAATATATGTAATTTATTCTTTGTTTATTTATTTAAATTTAGATATGGAGCTGGAGGTTTTGGATCTCGGGATTATCGACAATTTGGACGTGAACGTAATAATTTGAACAGAAATTTGGGACCAAACAATTACACATCTGGATTTAATTATGGAAACAATCACTTCTTAGGTACCTACAGGGGTAATTATGGAGGTAATTATAGTCCAGTAACAGACTGGTGGGGAAGTAACTAAATTAACATTAAAGCCACTGGTAGTAGTGTTTGCTGCAGCATCTTTTAAAAATTTTCTAGTGGCATAAACAAAGGACAAAAAGCACTAAATTTTTTCTATATACTGCACAAAGAACACTGAATTTATTCACATATTCTTATCCATATTTTGCATCTCCACTTGTTCATTAATAAAACTGCATTTGAGATATGTAAGAGTTGCATTATTCATTTGTATCTAATATTTCTCAATAATAATTATTCAATTCAAAAGTCTAATTCTGGAAGAAAAAATTTTTTTGTTTATCTGAAACATGCTATTTTTATGGAAACTGTTGCCAGTGGCCAGTTATTTATAATTTTGGTAATTGTTTAATGAAATATACCACATTTATGTTTTTTTGTCCCCATTGCTGCACCAGGTGCTTATTGTAATGATATATACAAATGGCATTTAATATCTCTGAAGATCAGTTTATAATGTAATAATATTGCAATTGAATTTTAAAGTTTGCCATTTTGAGAACAACGATGAAGGCAAAAAAAAAAAAAATAAGAGATAGACAATTTCTAAAAGTCTTAGCCTATAGTAAACATACACATAATGAGTTATTGTTTGTAAAATTGTTTCTGGATGGGTTTGCTGTTACAGCCAAAACCCATAGCAGGAAGACCAAATAATATTTGAACAATACTGGCAGTAGCATTTTATCTCAGCATTGTCCCAGCACTGAATCTCAAACTAAATATTTTTATTTAATAAGCCAGTAAATTATTTAATTAATTGAGAATAATTTTATTCATATGCTTTGTTTTACTTAACCCAAAGGGTTTCCTATCCTTAGTATATAAAAAAAAATATATATATATATATATATATGTGATAGTTGACAAATTCAAAATTATAACAGTATTTTGGGCATTGAGCCTTATTTAATAATGCGGGTATATACATATTATACATATTATCATTTTCCCCCTTTTACAAAAATTCGGTTTTCCCTCCTTGAATGTTATTTCATACATATTACTAAGTAATATGTTCTTTGATACATCAGATTGTCAATTGTATGTTGTCTTAATTTTGGTTCCATTTTGTTTGTTTTCAACAAGAAAGCATATCGATTTAATTTATATGTCAAGATGATCTGTCATTGGGCACATTTTCTACGTGCATTAGTTTTTCCCATAATGTGCTCATCAAAGTATTACAGAGCGATATGATAGTAATATTTCTATTGTTAATTTCATTAATGTAAATTCACTAGTCCCATATAGTTCACCCAAGTTACTCTCAACTGAGAGAAATTTTGCACTGCCACAATTTCTTTTCACCGTGTGTATGCGTGTATGTATGTGTGTATGATTTATGTTACGCTTTTGGAAGCAGAGTTAGAAAATAATTGTAACTGAACCAAAAGCCTTTGTTTATACATGAGCATGCAGCAAGGGGACCCAATATTATATTATCATCTATATGCAAATGTAATCATGTAGGCTTCATGTAGTTTGCTTGGTAGTTTTGTGGGTTTAAAAAATGTTATTGTAGTTTTTTGCCGTCCCAAAGGGCAAGACAGTGGAACCTAAAGGTAGTGAATTTGTTGATTTATATTATGCCAGAGTGATGTTAATGTATTTATGTTATGGGCATTATTATTTTTATTATTATTATTATTATTATTATTATTGCAAAGAAATAGGTGCTTGTAATTTTTGCTTTGATAATTAGTGAAAAGTATCTGATGTTAACTAATGTTATAAATAATTAGATTTTGACATCACTTTGGCATTTTATTATTTGATATGTGAGAGAAACACTTAATAACTCCATTTAAGGCCCAACAATAATTTGATTATTTATTAATTTTTTCCATAAAAATAAAGAAAATTTAGAAGAGTGCAATCAAATGGCAATCTATGCTTGCTTATTGTATGTCATACAAATTATTTTATGTATGTCTGTTTGCATGCCTATAATGGCCTGCATAGCCTAAAATGTGAGTAATTTTGTATTTCTGTCACAGTGATCGAGTAATAGAGCAGCAAAAGCAGACAGATCTTTGTGGAGTTAAAACAAAAACGAAGCCTATGTAGAGATCTTTCCTCTCTTGCAAAGGTGCACTATTATTTGGATTGACTGCCACACAGCTGTAGAACAAAAGTTTAATTTTATTAATTTATTAGTTTTTTAATAGTTACTAATGATTTTTAACATTCCCTCTTGTAAAAAATTATAAAAAAATAGTAGTTTATCTTGAGTGAAGAATAAATGTTTTTCCTGCCACAGCTGCAGAGACCTTCCATGTGTTATTTTCTTCCTTTCAGGTAATTATGCATGGAAACAATTTCTTATTGCTAATTCAGAACAAAAAGTGAATGTTTTTAGTGTATGTTTTTAAATGCATTTGAGTTGCTACTTGTTTTGACAACTGTGAATAAATGTATATTTGTATTTAATCACTTAAAAATGCCAATCTACTCCAATTCTGTTGGAGTCCTCAAAGTCCCTATATTTATTTCTGTTGGTCAGTACTGCATGTTATTGTTTCCAAAACTGAGTAGTGCCTTATTGGAGAGTTAATTTCTTTTTAGATATTATTATCATCATAAATGTTGAGAATATTATTATTATTATTTTTTAATAATTTTTTCAATCATTATTAATATTTATGATGTATGATGGAATGAAAGAATTGTCATTATACTATAGATATATATATATATAAAATGTTCATTCCAAATGAATGCTCTAAGCATGAATGTTTTATACAAATGTACTTATTAATAATAGCAGGTGAACAAAAATTTACACAGTGCCTGTGATAAATGGTACACTAATAATGTGTACTTTTGTTATCATATTTATACATTTTGTACAGTTTCTGTTAGCTTGTGTGAAAAATCATTACATAGGCATAGAATTATTTCATCTGTCAAGTTAACTGTGTTAAAAAAAGAAAAAAAAACGAAAGAAAGATAACGGATATAGAAATTTCTAATATATAGTGGGTGCTTGCCTGGGAGGTCTCTGCATTGTATTTGGTTGCCAAATTTTGCTCCCCAAGAACCACCACCATTTCTGTAAATATGAATATACATGTACACAAACACACACAAACACATACAAACTACATATACATAGATATTATATCACATCTTATAATTCAGAAGAAGGTGGTCTGAATGAAGCAAAAGAGAAATCATCCATTTGTTACGTGTGAAGGAGGACTTTTCAGATTTTCCTAAGCTGTCTTTCTCAACAATAATCACATTGTATAGTTGGGCTTTCAAACTGGGGAGCTTGTATATTTCTTTTAGCAGCTTCCTTTTATACTGTTACTGGGATTTATACATAAAAGTGAAAAATAATAATAATATTGCTGTATTACATTGGCCCTCAGCCAAAGAGTGACAGTATCTCACCTGTACATAGGCTTTGTATCAGAAATACCTGGGATGGCAAAAATTCATATTATTTAGATTTTTGTGTACTCATTAATGGTTATATTTAAATGCTCCTCCCTGTTCCTTGATTAAAATTTAAAAAGATAAAAATTGAAACAAGGAATGCTTAATAAGGGCGGAGATTCTAAAAAGTTCGTGCTGTCATAGATTTTGCTGTGACTTAAGAAATAAAGATTGTATTGACCAAATTTTTTGTGTTGTTAATTTATTTTGATAAATAAAATTTCGAGATTAATCTAGGCCAGTAGTTCTCAACCTGATTTCTTCCTATCTATTTTCAATATTTGAGAATGCTATAATTGACAAATAAACCAAATAAAAATTATAAATATTGTATTCTAATAATTGATAAACTCAGTTGTGTCTTTTATATTTGGTATTAAAAATAAAAACTATTAGTTAACTAAAATGCATTTTTTGGTAGAGATTATCAGAAAATAGTTTAAAAAATGAGGATCTGTGAGATGATTATAATTGTGATTTTTATTGATGAAAATGTTGGAAACTACTGAATTAGGTAATATCTCTGAGAATTTTATTACTAAACAAAATATACAACGTACACGTGCATAGATCGATACCATTTCAAGATTGCAGTTGCCATAACGACACACGTTATATGCAGTAGGGTACTGATGCAAATGCATTTCTTCAATAGTTGAGATTACACGTTTATTAATTTTTCAAGATGTATAATGATAAAAATTGTGATTCCGATGACTGTAATTGTATAAATAATGTGTTCAGTAGTATATTTTCTGTATCGAAAATCTTTGGTCTCAATATGTTTTCTACCTGCACGAACAACAACAGATTCAGTAAAATCGCCGATAAGTATTATAATCTTTTTTTAATTTTTATTATGTTTACTTCCTGGTGTTATGCTGTTTACATTACATCTTTATTCATTTTGCCAAACGAAATAAATATGAAATTTTGTGGCGGATTATTAGATATGTTTGGTAATAATATACCTCTTATAAAATATATATTTTTGGCATATAGTTTACTCACAGCTCTCTTCAGCACTGTTAATTACAGTAAGAGAAATAAGAATGTAGTTCTATTCTGTGGAAATATAAAAGACGAAAAATTATTGAAAACTGTAAAAAAATATATATTGATATTGGAAATTATTGCCATAATCGCTTTCTTCGTGTTTCTCATACTCGTGTGTTACCTATCTTTAACTAAAGGTTATAATACAGTCAGAAAATTTACAAATGGTTCATTAGCTGTTTTGTGCACCGTACTAGGTAACTGTTATATCACATATAGTAGTGGCATGTTTATTATTCAGATTTTGATACTTTTTGCATTTATAGTGACTATTGGATGCTATTTTAAAACACTGGATGATCAATTGAAAGAGAGCAGATTGCAAAATTCTGATTTACAAAACTCGACTATTGAAAATATTATGAAACTTCACAAATATTTTTCGGGAGATATTAATGACATCAACGCAATATTTCATTGGTCTTTGTTCGGTTCATACTTCTACTTCATTGGAGTTACTTGCATAGAAATATATATATTTTTTAATTCAAACTTGGACGAAGACAGCAAAACTGTTTTGATGCATCTCATTTTATTTTTAATGATATGCATTAATTGTTTTGTCATTGGGGCTGCGTATGTATCATCTCTGGTAAGTTTTCATTTAATATATTTTTAAAATTCCTAAACTTTCCCAATACGTGTCATACACACACAATCATGCAGTTTTCCTCTCCAACAATGTTGAAATATCCTATGTTAAAATGATATGTAATGAATGTATTGTTTTGACAAAGAGCAGTTTTATCACGAGTCCGAAATTTGTAAACAAATTTTAATTAAGAAATGATAATCGAGATAACTCCGTATTTAAGGACAGGTTCTCGTGAATCTAAATTCGTTTGAAAATGAAAATGTGTCCATCATGAAATACCATGAAATGGTTAGAGAAAGAAAATGAATGCCAATTCAAAGAATCATATATAGTTAGATAATCCTATTGAATATAAAATATGTAGAGCTGGATTTGTGAAAATAAATGCAGTATCTCAGAGAAATTATTTTCAGTTAAAACAACGCATTTCTTTTAACCTAGTATTGTGTAATAATAATTTTAATCTATGATATAACGCAATATATGTTGTTAATAATATATTGTATATATATAAATAGCATAAAGCATTATGATATAACGAAATCGATAACTGTTTGACACTTATTCATCAATGGGCGCTCAATGCAACAGAGTTTCTATTTCTTCACCATAGTAACAATTGTCTTTTGCGTTTCTGTCTAATCATATACAGTATGTCGGGTGCATTACGCACAATTATAACCATTGGCGGCGATTTTTGCTTTAACTGCTGTGCCTCCGTGATATAACGGGTCAAGATAGAGAAGCGCCCCAAAATTTTGTTTTATATATATTTGTGTAAAAAAATGACCCGAATCCATCACTTATGGAAATTGACTGACTCGGGTCATCTTTCATTTTAAGCTCTAGTTATTAATATCCAAATGTTTGTACATGTATGTGTTTTTACAAAAATTACAGAGAAACGAACGATCAATTTTATAAATATTGTAATAAAAAATTTACAATAGCTCTTATGTAAACAAAGCAATATATAGTTATCTATTCAATGATTATTTGTATTTTTAATAATATAAAATGAGGCAGAAAGATACTTTTGTCCCGTGGAATTGGCACTTATGATTATTGACGGAACATTTCGGAATTTGCGAAGTGTTCCGTCATAGATAGTTTGGGAGATGCTGATATAGAGGTTGATGAATGTACTATACTAGATCGAGTCAATAAAAATTCAGGAAACATTCGAAATTCATACAAACAAATACGAATCTGAGAAAATTTAGAGGAGGAGTTCTGGCTAGATCCCAATTTTAAGACAAACGACAATATAGAAGTAAAAGATAGTAAGATGAATTAGCTTCAGATTGTTTGATAATAGAAATCATTTTTTAAAATAAGTTGTATTATAATTTTGTCAAAAACATAAAAAAAACAAATTAAAAATCGTTTCAAAAGTATGAAATTATTAAAAAACATTTTATAATGCTAAAACCAAAAAAATGTATCAAATGCTGATATATATATTAACTTTGTATGAAAATCATATATATAGGTCCATGTAAAAAAAACTATTCATCTCTACTTTTTCCTAATTCCAATTCAATATTGTAATTTAATCACACTTATTAAACAAGATTTATCAGCAGGACGTCGTATCAGGCAATTTTTTTTTTTTGTTAATTTCAATAAATATTGCTCTAGAAAGTGACTTCAGGAATTTTTACTTTTTCTGTGTCGGTTGCCTCTGATGAAAGATCATTTAATAAAATTATGAATAATAGCATTTCTTTTATATTTTATTAATCAGTTTAGACTGCGACCTTGCAATGTTGGCTATTGATCATAAATATGACCGTAAAATTGATTTAAAACATGATGATGATGATTTAGCAAATAAAGTATAAAAGCGCGAAAAGTAACATTTTAATTTTTTTGTAAATTTATTAATTATAGTATAATTGTTTGTCAAATTGTATTTAATAAGTAGTATCGTACTGTAATTTTCATATTTTTGATATTTGTATGAAGAAATCGTAAACAAAATACGTATTTGTTGTTAAAATGATTCAACATTTTTTTTATATTATTTAATAATATACTATTTAATCAACATTTTTTTTATATTATTTAATAATATACTATTTAAAATTTATAAACAAATAAGAGGCCCAAAAATCTTAACTACACTGCTGAGTAGAAGTGAATTAATTTTAAAAGAATTCTCCTCACGATAGAATAAAGAACTTCCCAACTGCCTCGCTATTCCTCTTGCACTGCTTGGTTTAGCGGAATCATTCATGGATAACAGTTTTCTCTGTTACCTCAGTGAAACAGGGTTCCTGGGTTCCTTCCTGTTCCGTTCTTAACTAGAAAAAATTCTCTAATATTTCCAATCATTCGTCTAAATTCAGAAGTGATAAAAGGCCTTTATGAATGTTTTTAAGCATTAAATTCATGTAAAACGTCTGCTACATTTTGCATTTATAAAATAATTTAACAAAATTAAACCATCATCAGATAAAGTGAGATATATTTTTTTACGATAATTTTAAAGAATCGCTTGCGATACTAGCGTTTATAGCTCTTCGTTACTGGGAAAAAATGAATTATACAAATTTTCTGTTCTCTTTGATGTCATTTTTAATTTTAAATTAAAAATTTTAGGGCAATTCGATCTCCCAATTTTTGCAAAGGACAAAAATAAAAAACATTTCATTTTAGATTTTTTGTTTATTTTTGTGCTTTTTTCTTGTATTTCCCTTCGCACAGTTCCATGTTTTCTCCCATCAGCAGATTTTAGAATAGAATTTTATTTTGTGGAATCCTCCCCAACCCTTGAATAGTATATGTACAAATTTTGATGCCATTTTATAATTAAATTTTAAATTTTGATTGCCATTTTATGCTTTTTCCGCTTATTAATTAGGGTTACAGAGAGTTCTGAATTCTTTAATTATAACCGCCTTGTATTTTAGATAGAAACAATTTCCCCATATAATTTTTATATAACTAACTCTCGCCATTACAGAACCAAATAAAAAAAATAATAATTTTAATTGAACATTGTCATAAATTAAAACGACCTGAAATACTTAAAAATATCCGCCCGAGTCTCGTCCATGTCATATCAGTATAAACTTCTATATTTATGACGGAATATAGCATCATGTTTAAATCATAGTTTTATTTCAAGAAATTTAAATACACATACGAAAAAATGATAAACAGTAGGAGACTTTGAAGAATAAATTTTCGAAATGCATACAGTATAACTTTCCATTATTTCTTGTCACAGATAATCTGTATATTTTGAAAACCTTTGTGAATAAAAGATTCTATGATCTATGTCCTAGAGAAACAATCCTAAGTTTTTTTTATTTAATCGGATTAAATAAAAATTTAACTTACTATTAGTGTACTAAATTGTTTGGGCACATTTATTAGTTTATTATAGATTGGTTAGTAACAAAACGCATAGAGTACGGAGATGAATGATAAGTTCTTCAAAATTTTATGGATATTTGTTTTTCGACTTAAATTTGTCCGTTAATTCTTATGCATATTATCGTCTTTAAAATAAAGTTATAAGGAGTGGATAAGCGGGCACTCTTTTATCATTAAATAAAAATAGACGCACTCTTTTATCAGAATAGTAGTATGCATCCATACAACAAATATGTACAGTATTATGACAAGCCAAACAATGCGCATTCCTAAAAACAAATATTTTTATGTACCCTTAGGGCTGTGTCCATCTACATTAATTGGAGATCGCTAGATAAACATCTCTAAATAACGTAAAACAATGCCTGCTAAACAAATGATCCAGATGGAGATGCATCAATGAAATTAAAAAACTTTATTTTCATCACAAATTATTCTCATCTTTCGGTATTTTATTTATACATTTAATTTAGCACTAAAAATCTAAAACTTTGTAAAGGCCCAATTATAGAAGTAATAGTATAAAAACTCCAATATCTAAGAATGATACAGATGGCTGTATTATCTCTAGAGTTTAATATCTGACATCATCTAATAGATAAATAAATCATTACTTTTTGGAATGATTTATCATTTACTGGTGATAAATCATTCCAGAAAATAGAATCCAATGATTACAATATGTTTAAAATTTATCATTTCTTAAATGAGAGAACAAGCAAGTGACAAACTTTTATGTACATAATATAGAACGCATTAACTGTGTCATTTATCATAATATATTTAATACAAAAATTAATTATGAAATTCTTTTTATATTTAGTGTTATTAATTCGAGGTCATAAAATAAAAGTAAATATTTGTCCTTAAAAAATGATTAAACTATTAAGAAGTTTCTGGTAAGTAAATAAATCTAACGCGATATAAAAGCTAGCAAGTGTTTGTTGTACTGTACATTATTGTGGAATTTAGGAGAGAGTAGCATGCTAGTGTCTTAATGATATTTCCACGTAAATGCTACGATTTTATGGAATATTTTGCAATTAAGTAGGATTTCTGAATATTCAATGTTAGAAATTTCAGTTTGAAAACTTATAATAAAACATCGCGTCGTTAAATATATTGTATAATATTAATACGCATTGAATAGATATCATTATTCGTCCGGATTACTAAAATGAAACAATTCCGGTACAGATTTAATTAATAAAAAATATTCCAATCTCAATATTAACCACAATGACAATATGAATATGCATTTATTTAATTTAACCACATCATAAAACACAATTTTAAGCTTAGTCTGCAATTTACGAAAGAAAGTATTGTGCATTTTGAAATTTACGTAGTAAACCCTCGATTTACACTGTAGATTGATTCAGCAAAAGTACCGTGTAAATTGCCACTAACATTTGTATAGAAAATCAAGGGATAAGTTCTGTAACGCTCAATTAAATAATATGTATTTTACTTAAAATAAATTGCAAATAAAACTAATTTTATACAGATATACAGTGCCCGCCGCTTTATAAAATCACTGCTTAATAAAATCAGCCGCTTTATGCAATCAAATCGTTAGGAACG
>WUQG02447270.1:0-13171 GCA_011317285.2 Androctonus mauritanicus
CTCTTAGCAGTAAAAAGAACGTTTATTTATTCACAAACGTTTTCAACAGCCTCCAGCTGCCATCATCAGGCTTACAGTAAATTTAAAAAATAGAACATTTTTTGATATTAACATATAAGAGCAGAACAACATTAAAAAAGAATCAAAATATATTTTGATTTTTTTAAATTGTTGTTCTGCTCTTATACATTATGATGGCAACTGGAGGCTGTTGAAAATGTTTGCGAATAAATAAACGTTCTTTTTACTGCTAAGAGTGCTTGATTAATAGGTATTTACGGTTAATACAAAACGAATTTAAGCAGTTTCGGGCTTAGTATGGAGTAATATACATTTTTGAGCATGGAGTATTGCAAAAAAATGCTTTAAAATCAAACTCTCTAATGTTTTTATTGAGAATTTGATTTAGAAGCATTTTTCAGGAATATTCCATGTTCCTAAAAATGGGATAACAAATTATAATTTAGACTTACCATTGGCACATTTAAACGACTCGCTGCATTTCCTTCTAAAACATATGAACATCTATTTAGCAAATAGTCTTTAAATCCTTGTGGTGGTTTTGGATGTACCACAAACATTCCTTTTCTCCTTTTATCAACCTTAAAAATATTTTAAAATTTATCATTTATTGCCTGAATCAATTTACATTTGTAAGGAAAGGATCATTTAAGTTCCAATAAAAATAATAAAATAGTTTATTAAACCTAATTAAATCAATGATTTATATAAAAAAGCTAAAAGCTAACAAATTCATTACATACAGGTAGTCCTCAACTTACAATATTCCAATCTTATGATGACCTTTATGATATTCCAAACTTGGATATTTTTGTAGCATATCAGTTAGAAATACTTTTTGTCTTATTAAAAATGTACTAAAGCAACCACTTACCACCTTAGAGATCTGGGGTTCAATTCCAGATGATCTTACACATTGGAGCTCAAGTTCAATTCTGGATTATTTTATAATCTTGAGAACCCAGGATCAAATATGAATGATTACACCATCTTAAAGGATTCAGTATTCCATTGTCTATTATTACTACTAAAATTATTAACATTATCGGTCATTTTCAAATTATAATGAGGTAATAAAAATATAATCTGATCATAAGTTGAAGACAACTTGTATAAATTTTTTACTTTTGAAGATATTAGATCTTTTTAACAATTTCTCAATTATTACATTCAGAACATAATTCAAAAGAATTTTTCTTTTGAATTATGTTCTGAATGTTTCCAAGTTCTTATGTTCTTTGTCGTTAACCCCTGAGGATGACAAACTTGCAATTTGTCGAAAACATTAGGGAATAAAAAGTTACTGCTGTTCAAGTGAACTTATTTTTAACCTGATGATAATGAACTTTATAAAAATCTTTAATTTTACATTAAATAAGTGAAAAATATATTACACACCTGAGAGTCTTTCACTGGTAGAATATGAATAACTGAAGGATACTGAGAAGTTGATTGTGCATTCTTTTCTTTTAATTCGTAAAAAGCTCTGGCCAAAATATCAGCTGAACCTGAAAATCCTCCAGTAACAATACTAATATTTCGGACTTTTGCTAATTCTCTTGCAATTGCTCTAAAAAAATAATGTTTTTTTTGAGTTATTATAAGGAAATTTTATAAAATACTATGTTGATTTGCATAACTTTTGCACTTTTATTTTCCAAATTTTCCTAAAAAATGGAATGCAAAATTTATGCAGGAAATTTTAAAATGCATTATTTTAGATATAATTTTCAAGATTTGAAATATCAGGAAGGCATTCTTAAACCTGAAATGTTCTCAAATAATATAACAACATATCCATGATAATTTTAAAATTTATAATAATAATGAAAAATAAATCTATATTATTAGATGCATTTTATATATGCTACATTTCCTTTCTCTGCAGTTTTGATTTTGTTTGCTCTATAATTTTCATTTGGAATAATGTCATAAATTTATCATCATTCCTGATGTTTATATATATATATATATATACACACACACACATACATACAAATTTAGAATAAAACTAACTATACAGGTAATGTTTGATTTACAACAGGGTTTGATTTCAAATCCTGCCATTGTAAGTTGTAAATATTGCCCAAAATTTATAGATTTCTTACTACTAATGCTTACTAGAACACTATATATAATCTTAATAAACATATAAGAACACAAAACCAGAAGAACCAAACACAAAAAAGGAATTAGATTAAGGACTCAAATCCATGGAATTGCATTGACCAATCAAAGAATTTACTGATTGCATCACTGTTGTAAGTAAGTGGTTTTAAGTCAAGGACTACTGTAACATAAATCACTAGCAAATTTTTAATACATTAATATTATGTAAAATAAGAAAAAGCTACAATATTCTCAAAAATAGATATTTTAAGAATTGCTGGAATATAAAAATATTTAAAAATAGTCAATTCATTTATTGCCCCAATTAACTATAACATATAAAGATAAAAATTACCATAAATAAATATATTATAGCAGGTGTCCCAGACCACCTGTACACCATTGGAGTGTCTGGATAGCATCGTAATGTGAACCCACTACTACTTTTCATAAAATGCTGGACCTGGGTTCATGTTCTGGGTCCAGCATCTTATGAAAAGTTTTTTGAGATCCTGGGCCTGGCTCATCAATATCATCCTTCACCAACCAGTCCCCTCTACAGATATGGATGCAGCTGGTGATTGGAACTGGCCCCAATTCTTAGTAATCATACTGATTGGAAAGGGGCATAAACAATAGAATATAAAAAAAATATTCATTTTTAAATGAAGTGAAGAAGTTTTATCAAATATTCTAAAAAATTTGATAAATAACTTGGATATGTCTATAGAATGGTGATGCATTAATATCCTATACTGGCTGAAAATGGACTGTCCCTACTGGGGTCTAATTATATAAAATGATAAGCACCAAATATTTCTCCCTAAATGGGATCTAATATTTAACAAATGATATTTTTAAACATGATAATTTATTAAACAGATTTTTTTAATTTGGATTTGCAAGATGGTCTTAATATTGTGATAAAGCACTCTTAACATCATTAGATGCACTACATTTCAGTTCTGAATGTTCAATATCAGCAACTGTAAACCTTATATTTTAGTGAATGGCAAGATACATTCCACTACAGTTTAAATTGAAGATTGGACAGTACAGTGACATAGTGATCTTATCTAGCAATGTCTTATTTGAATGAAGAAGCATACAATATGCTGTTGATTTTGGGTGAATATCAAGGTACATTTGCAGCAGCTGAAAGATTGTGGTGTGAGCATTATCCAGCTCATACTCCTCATTTACAGAATGTTTTTTTGCATTTGGCTAACTGTATCAGAAATGAAGTGTTGTACAACCTCATAACAGAAATAGACAGATCCATTGACCACTTAGAGATCAGAGTTGTGGATATTCTTGCATCAGTTGAAGTTAATTGTTGTGATTTCATAAGATACCAAGAAAGATTCTGGTATTAGTTGTGGCAGTATCTGGCACATTTTGAAAGATGACAAGTTTCACCCTTACAAAATATCCCTGCATTGGGCATTGAACTGTGATGATTTTCACCAAAGACTTGCATTTTGCAACTGGATTAGACAGCAACCACTGATTTTTACCACAAAGTTTTATGATCTGACAAATGTATATTTAAAAGTGATGGATCTGTCAATTCAGGAACTGTTGTTATTGATCACAATATAATTCTTGTTGGCTTAGAGAAGTGGATTATCAACATATTTGGAAAGTAAATGTTTGGTACAGCAGTATTGGGAGTGAGATTGTAGGTCCCATTTTTATTGAAAGAAATCAAAGTGGTACTTGATATGCAACCTTGCTGGAGACAGATCTCCTCATGTTGCTAGATCTTCCTCTGCAGTTACTCTTGGACATGTGGTTTCAGCAAGACAGATGCCCATCTCAGATACTGAAAGTTGCTTGTCAAGTACTGAACACTATTTCCCTCTCAACAAGTGGATCAACAAATATGGCTCAATTAATTATCTATCCTAATCATCTGATCTGACTTACGGATTTTTATTTGTGGGGAAGGTTAAAAGACTTGGTGTACCATGAATGTCCAACTACAAGGCTATTAAGGATTCATACGCTAGCTAAAGCAATTTGATCCTTAAATGCAGATGAAATTTTTTAAACAAATTCTTTCTCAGTCAGAGTTGATGCTTGCATCACAGAGAATGGTGCTCATATTGAACCATAACTAGTTCACTCAGAAACACAGTTAAAAGCAATGTCATGAATATATATTATGCCATAGTAGTGTAGAAGGACAGAATTACTATGTAGCAGAAGTATGAATTTTTGTTAATTCAGTTTCAGTATCATATGACTATCAAGCCTATCAGCCCAGTCATGATGGGTGATACTCCAGACAAGTTGTCTCTATGTAAAAATCATTTGAACTGCCAAATTCAGACAATAAAATGGAAATAAATCAATCCACAAAAAAATAGCATTTTAATTTAATGTCAATTAATTCTAAATTAATAGGGAAACATTTGCAAAATGATAAATATTTATAATTCCTAGGCAATAATTTTCCATTTACTAACATTGATATGCACAAACAGTTCACAATGGACAAGATGAGAAAGGTTGCAATATTTTTAATTTGCAAATATTAAGACGGCCATCATCATACAAAATTTCTTGACTTCAATATAATGATTAATAAGTCCAATTTATTCAATGTGGAATTTTAGGAAGATATTCTTGAAAACCTCAATATCTTTCTCAAAAATCCTTAATTTGATAAGTGATGCACTTATTTATTCTTGAGAAAAAAATTTAGCTGGCAAATAGTTCATTAAGATTCTAGAGATTTGCATTGGAGAAGGAACTGTCATGAAAATTACTGAGTCAATCACTCTTCCAAATCAATCAAAAATAACTTTTTGTATTAAGGATATCTTGAATACTAATAAACTCTTATTACATTTTAGGGCTTTTACAAAATTCAAATTCAAACTGAAAAATTTAGCTGGCAAATAGTTCATTAAGATTGTAGATGATTTGCATTGAAGAAGGAACTGTCATGAAAGTTACTGAAAAATTTTAGAAAAAGAAAAATATATAGAGAGACACTTGACATTAGTGCAGTTAATAACAAAATAAAATTTCTCATTGATTGATTGATAGTAAAGATTTTTTTCTAATCTTAATAATAATTCTAGAGAATTAATGAAAAAAAGATGTAAAGAATCAGAATTAAAAATGGAGCCACATAAAGAATAATTTTATGCAAATGAAATATACTAATACTATATATATAATAATATACTATTATAATAGTTGATTATGAAGAGCTGAATTGGGCCAGATCAACATTAATAAATAAATACAGATAAATTCTCTTCGCTCAGCTATTACAAAAGTATTTATTTGATAATCTTGATCAGATCTAATTCAGCTCTTTAATCATTCTGAAGAAGCATCAATAATAGTGCATTTACATTTGTCAAAATTTTTAACTTTAGACATTTTACCATTGTTAAATCAAACATTTCAAACCAAACTAACCCCCAGTGGAATAATTCTGACAAACTATGATTTTAATGATTAATTTTTAAATCAAGGCTATAGTCCCACTATGATTTTAACAATTAATTTTTAAATTTGAATTTCAGATAGCACCATCAAGTTTAAAAATTAATTAATTATTAACTCAACAAATGGTAGTACTACAGCCTTGATTTAAAAATTAATTATTAAAATCAAAAAGTTTAATTTGAAATTATTTCATTAGGAGTTAATTTGCCTTGAAATGTTTGATTTAATTTGATATTATTCCCTAGTTAGTTTCTATTATAGTATATTATCATTGTTAATATGATATATATTAAGATGTTCACTTCACTTGCTTATTACTCAAAGTTTGAAATAATTTTGTATTCTATTTATTAAATATGAAATTTCAAAATAAGGACAATTTATATAATACAATAATAGTAATACCTGCATATTTCTTCAGAACGAGGATTCTGTAATTTACTGCTTCCAGCAATATAAACACACTCATCTATTTGAGGTAAATTCTTTTTCATGAAATTAACCTAGCATTGCATTAATTTTATTTTTCAATATAATATATAGTACAAAATAAGTTTTTAGCAAATAAAATCAATTATATACATTAATTTTAATAAAACTTACTAAAAACTGCATTTTAGCCTCATCTGTAGCTTCTTTTGTTGTCTCAGAAGAGGCAGGATTGAGTGCTCTTTGTATTTTAGCCTTCAATGCAAATACAAATTGAGGATTGTCTAAATACTAAAAAAGTAATATACATAATATAATTAGATATGTGTTTATATGAAGAATCCTAATAGATATAACTGTTAAGATTCACTGGATATAACTGCAATTTTTAACAAGAAGAGATGAATACACTAATAAAAATTAATGAAGAAATATCATTATTACAGAAACTAGCATAGATTTTTTAAAACACCATGCAGAAAAATGCATTTTGGTTTTTCTGTTATAAATTCTTGTCAATTTCCTGTGAGCATGGCAGTTTAAAATTTTAGAACAACAACAACTGCATATGGTATCGAATAAAAAATTAATTTTAATAATAAAAAAAGAATTTGATATACCCATTTTGAGTGTCTTTATTTTATATAAATAATAGTTCATATTTAAACTTAAACATTAGATTCTGCATTAAATTTCTTGATGAAGTTTTAGTAAAATTATATATTTTTACAAATACATACATTTTGTAGGTTAGTTTCTTAAAAAATGATCAATATAACATGTTAGAACCTACTTTTGATAGACATTTGGTGGATGTTAGTACAATTAATGATCATAACAGAGGATGGTTTTGACTGATTTGTGATTTCAGTTCTACTTGATTATGGAATGATGCTATATTTATTTGTAGTCAGTGTTTTAAGTGGTATTGAATGTGGTAGACTTTAATTTGCACATTAAATTCCATCAGAAATCTTTCACAATGAATAAAATTTCCATAAGTTGTGAAATGTTTTGCATAACTATAACAATGGTTTGAAAAATTAAATTAAAATATAAAATTAAACTATAAGTTCAGAATGGTTTAAGCATGAATAGTCATTCTTTTTGACTTTTTGAATAGAACTACAGGCAAACCCCAACTTATATAGGTGGATCATTCTGTAAAATCCTACATAAAATCAAATCTATACATAGGTGAGCATATGCAATAGAGTATTAATGGGTAAGAAAGACTTAACATTAAAAATAATTATATTAAAGAATAAATTTAAAAATTTTTAATTATTAAAATTTAAAAGTAAAAATAACATAAGTTGCATGGTAAAACAACTGCTTTACCATCTTGGAGGATCCAGATTTAATTCTGAATCCCATATCTTCAATTTTTTCAAGAGGGATTGGATTCAGACTGGATCCTTAACTAAAATTAACCTTCATAAATACAGATCTACACAAGTCAGATGAATTAAGTTGGAGATTTAATAAAAATATTAATAGATATTTACAGGCAAAGTTAAGCAAAAAATAATATCTATTTTGTTATGTAGTTCAAAATATTCTTTATCAAATATCAAACTTCTTTTGATACTTGAAAATATCAAAACAAATATATTAAATACAAAAATATTGAAGTATTGGATTATAATAATGATATTTGTAAAAAGTTAATTTATCTGTTGCATTCCTAGATATGACACAAATATTACTCATGGCATATTACTACTGTTTAGGCATTCTTCTATCCAATATAGAATAATTAAATCTGTATTACACCTCAAATATTCGTGGAAAATATAAATAATTTTTTTATATTTAATTATTTAAATTTGAATACGTACCATGATCATATCATTTCCCATTAATTGAGTAAACCAAGGTGGAATATGACTATTATCATATTTTAATAGAACAACTTGTTTTCTATGCTCACAATAAAATACCTATATGGAAATAAAATTTTTATAGTTAATTAGATATACATCATTTGAAACAAAATAATTAAATTATTTATTAGAGAATTTTAATTAACCTGTTGCTGTGATGTTTTTGATCTTGTGTAAGCATCTGAGACGACTACTATTACTACACCAGCTTGATCCGTTTTTTGTTGAAACATCTTTAATCGTTCTAACTTTTCTGGAGTGAGAGTTGATTGTTGGCTTATATCACTATATTGTGATAACAGTCTTGATAATGGCCGATGCTCTGCATATAAATAAATTTTTAAATTTCTTAATCTTCTAAATCTCTCTTTCATTCAATTATACACATAACTGATTTTAGTATAGCATATAAACATGCATTTATATTTGAAAGAATATATTCAAGAAGATAATAAATAATTTCATTAAATAGAAAGTTAGTCATCCAAATTCAATAAATTTTTTAGTAATAGAGTCTTGATAATTTATTACTTTTTCCTGAAGAAGAAATTTGATTCAAAATACATTCATATATTACTATATAAAAATAAAATATAAAATTTCAAATATAATAAAGTACAGCCATATTTGTGCAGAAAAGTAACTGTTACTACAACTCAGTGTGCAGATGCATTGTCAGCTAACAGCAACACATCGTTTTTTCCTTGGTACTGTCCAATAACTCTTGTAGCAATTTCTTATGGTATACACCTATTATTGTCAACTCTTTTTTGTAAATAATACATCAATATGACATCTTTGCTGTCCCAAAACGCAGACAACATGATCTTGCTGGATATCCTTCTCTTGGGTTATCTTGTAGGCTGGTGTAATTCCTGTTGGTGGCTTGAATTCCTGTTTCCATCATTTCACAGTCTCATATAATGAACATTCCTGACACACTGCTGACATCTCTTGATGGATTCTTTGTGCAGTTTTCCCTTGAAGATGAAAGAATTATGATAGAACAATGTAAAATAATCAATAGTCAATTTTTTCCAGCATGACAACTTTTTCTATCATGCTTCTGACTTCAGTTAAACAGGACTTGTCAAAACAAAAAAAGGCATGCATATTAGTAAGACAGTAACCTATCACTGTTTACAATTACAGATCTATATCAAACATATAATATGGTGAGAGTAAGAACTTTTTGGCCTCCCCTGATATGAATTTTGATTTTGTGCTTATGGTATTTTCAAAATCAGTGTTCTGAATATGATTCTGAAAAAATTTATTAAATAATGTCAAATCTTACCAGTAATTTCTGTTACTTCTTGTTGAGGAAGAGATGAAAGATGTTTGCTCTCATTAATAGAAACAGATGATTCACCACAATTCTGACTAAAGAAAACTTCTCCTTCTGGAATTGGTGGCAAATCTCGAGGAGTAAGAGGATTTTGAAAATAACTTTCACTTTCAGATATAGTTTTGGTATGACTTTCTGTAGTTTCAACTGAACACCAAACTTGATAGCCATCTTTGATAAATGTAGTTCTTAACTGTTTAGCCTATCACAAAAAATAAAAAAATATTATTTCTTTTAATTAATTTTTTAATATTTTCCCCCATAGATACTTTTGAGTTCCTTTCAATAATATTATGATGAATGTTATGATGTTGTGATGAATAAAATGATTTGTAATATTGAGTGAATTTCTGGAATCTACAGGCTATGGTTTAAGATTCATTAAAGTTATTTTATTACTTATTATTTAAACAAAACATAACTACAAGAGTAGATAAGTTAATTTCTTGCAGATCTAAAATTCAAATAAGCAAAAAAAAAGAAACATATGGGTTCAAAATCATGAAGTTCCCTTTAAATTCTTAAGTACTGAATGAAATTATAACAATTCTAACAAAACACAAAACAAAAGAACAAGTTAGACAATTTATTGCAATAATAAAAACCTTTTCAATCATTTCTTTTGACCATTTTCAGTTACATACATAAAGCATTTTTGAAGAATTTAAATTTTATGATAAGTATGCAATTAAATACACAAATGATACATAAATAAAATATAATTTTTCACAAAAATAATTTATTAATAAAACTTAAAATGTTATTAAATTAAAAACTGATGATGATTATTATTATTATTATTATTATGAATATGAACAATGTGTGTGTAAAAAGTAAAAATAATGAAGTTTAAAGATTTATCATTTTTAAAAGTCAGACATTATTTTCAGAAATATTTCCAACACACTTTATGTCTTTTTCAGCTTCTGCTACAGAGCAGTAATAGTGATAATAGAAGCTGAGAAAGGCATCACATACATTGAAAATATTTCTGTAAATAAAGTGTTTAGCAGTTAAATGGCTTGTTTATTATTATTGTGTTTGGGCAGTATTGATGATTTTTAATATTTATTGTTTTGGTAGTGTTCATCATGAATGAATAAATACATAAACAAAAATGTAATCAACAATGCTACTAAATCATGATTTATTGCATCATATTAAATTATCAATATTTAATATCATTGTTTATTGCATTGTTTTTTTATTTGTGTATTGAAAGATTTATGCTGTGACTATTTATAGCTTGAAATGCTTAAGTCCTTATAAGACTAATTCATGATTCCAAATAAATTTAAATATATTTTCTGAGTTTTGGGAATTTATGGCTAAATGCCAATGTTTTTGTTTTCAACTTTGCAAGAACTAAAATACCTTATTAGCTTGAAAATAAAAATTGATACTGAATTCTAAAATTAAAGAAATTTTGTTTTAAAATTCAATTATATTGTCATATATTTGAATTTTAAAATAAAAGTACAATAATTTATATAACATTCTTTACAAGAAGCTTACAATCTGGTTTATTCTAACATAATTAAGCACTATTTAGATTTACAATGCATTTTCTGTTAAACAATTTTAATTTTTGATATTTATTATTATAAAATGTAATTTTAAACTATAATTGATATTTATAAAAGCAATTTTATTTATGTAAAACAAATTACAGTACAGGCAGACTATCCCAATTTGAAATATTCCAAAGTCCATAACTTTAGTTTCATAACAGAGAACTTTTTATGAAAGGATTATGACTACTATTTATACTATAAAAAAATACAGAATAATGCATGCAACTGCAACATACTGTTGTGATTCAGTAAATCATCAAACATTCTAAATGCAAGGTACCTGTGACTACTTATTTTCTGAAAACAAAACAAAAACTTACACTGCCAAAAGTTAATACAATACAATTACCAAGCACTATGGCAGGAGAACTTTCTAAATATAAAGTTGTTTATATTTAGAAAGTTCTCTTGGTAATTGTATTGTAGATTGAATAAAATTGCTCAATCATAAATAACAGGGATTGCTACAGCTGCATTTAATAAAACAGATTAACTGATGATATAAAGAATAGCAGTTATCATGTTTATCCCCATAAGAAAAGATCCTTCTATACATTTCTGATTTTTACTTAAATGTCCAATAAATTAAAATTTTCATATAAATTTAAATTCAAACATTCAGAAATATTCATGTATTTTTAATCATAGAATTAAAAGAAATAAATATTACATTTTGTGGCAAAAGAAGCACTGCAAGTGTAATGATGATGCAATATGATCATTTTATTCAATCCTATTCATGCAATATCTAAATATATAGTAAGTGAAAATATTATAAACAATCATACATACCAATATATTTTTAATAACAAAATCATTAAGATAATGATCTTTGTTATAAATATGGCAGATTGCACAAATGGTACAAAAGTAAAATAGGGATATGCCACAACTAAACTGACTTATTCTAAGAAAATTTTTAAAATTTTGAATGATCTGACTTCTCTTGATAATTTTTCTTTACAAAATTTCTCAGTTTAAATATGAATGTGATTAGTCTTAATATCTAATAGATGATAATTATTAATTTTTAAAGTATTTTTTACAAAAATATTTTTATATACAAATAGTCCTTAACTTATGATAGAATTCAGTTTCAAATCCCACTACCATAAGTTAAAACGGTTGGAAATTGGACATATTCAAAATTTATGGATTTCTCACTACTAGTATTTACTAGGACACACTACATTATTTTAATAAATATAAACAACACAAAAATACACATTTTCCATATATCAAACCATTGGATCAAGGACTTAACTCATGAATTGCATTTCCCAATTTACTGATTACATCACCATCATAAGTATGAATAGTTATGTAAATGTTATTTTTATGAGATTGCTTTTCACTTGAGGGAAAAATAATAATAATAGTGATAAGTTTTTATTTAAAACATTAAAAAATTAATACCATAGATTTCATTTTCAATTAATGTAATAATTGAATATGAGCTTATTGATTTTTAAAATGTTTCAATAATAAATATATGATTCTTTCAACTAAATTATATACTTCCATATTGAAAAAATTTTTGAATACATTATACAATAATATATATAAAATTTTTAAAAACTATATAAAATGTATTTTTATTAAGGGTTCATTAAAATGTAATTAAAAATACTAAATAATTCTGATAAAATAAATATTTTTACTTCAGTTAATTCTTCATTTCTCTGCCTTTCTTCAAGTAATCTCAATATCAAACGTTTTCTTTCTGCTAATAATAATAGAACTATTTGTTTTTGTCTATTTCGTTCTTCTTCAATGTTTTCATTTAATCTTTTAATATCTTTTTCTAATTTTCTATTTTGCTGTCTTTCAAATTCTACTTCTTGATGCAGTCTCTCTCTCTCTTTTTCTAGCATATAAGTTACATCATCACCTTGGGCAGTATCTTGTGCATGCTTTCGCTTTTCATCTTCTAATTCAACAACGAGCTGAAGAATATATGAAAATTAATTAATCGTTAGTAAATTTTAATACATAGAAAGTTTTTATAAAGTTTTTAATTTTATGGGAAAGACAATATTTTTTTCTTTCAATGAATTAAAAAAGTTAATTCAAATAGAGAAGGTAAATTTTGTAATTAATATATTTATTTAGCATTAAATTTATATCATTCCACTGTTTAAACATTTCTTTAAATTTCTGAAATTATGAACAATTAAATTTCTCTTAACAAATACATTATTGTCTGATATATATTAATATAAATGAAATATTTACTGAAAAGAACTATGAAACAAATATATGTACAGTCGGTTGCAAAAAGTTTTGTACCTACCTCGTAGGGGCTAAGCTCACCGGAAGTTGATCAATTGTAAAGT
>WUQG02447281.1:0-13170 GCA_011317285.2 Androctonus mauritanicus
TGTACCTTATAAATAAAAATATTAGCGTTTAAAATTTAGGTTCGGCGAGCTTAAGAAATAAGAAAGAGAGAAAGAGCACTTCTAGTGTTATGCTCATAGCATAGTGTGTTTATGTCAATACCATAATCACAAGGTTGCGGCTTCGAGGCCTGTTTCTCTCTGACGTTTTTTTTTTTTTATTAAAAAAAAAAAATTAAACAATACATTCTGTGTACTTGATTTTTATGTCCTCTTATTAGGAATATAATATAATAGCTACATTTCAATACATTAAATATTAATAAAAAATCAAATAAAAAATTTCTTTTACTTATGTAAATTTAATTATTTTTTATTTTTTAAATAAAAAAAAAATGTCAGTGAGAGATGGGCTTCGAAGCTGCAATCTTGAGATTACGGGATCGGCACAACCACACTATGCTATGAGCGTAGTGTTAGAAGCGCTCTTTTTCTCTTTCTTATTTCTTAAGCTTGCTGAACCTAAATTTTAAACACTAATATTTTTATTTATAAGACACATTGGCACAAATGCTCAGACACATATTCAATATTTTTTTTCTAGATTACATCAGTTCAGTTTCATTAAAATCGGTGGGTAGTCAGCTGTGTCCCCTCCTTGTTAGTATATTATTCAAACGAGTTAAAATATAGAAAAATAAAATTAAAATGCACAGAAAAAGTTTTGCCATAATGAAGAAAAGGAAATTCACTCCTTAATAACATCAATCATCCTAAACATAAATCAATATCCTGATTTTGCAATTCATCAATGTATTATAAGTTTTGTCAATAATAGTACAGTATTGTCTATGTTAAAAATCAATAAAAAATAGTATTAATCATTATATAAATAGAAATTTTATGTTGCATATAAACTATGTATTATAAATGTGTTTAGAAAAATGTATTATTATTTATAATTTACTTAAAAAAGAAATAAAAAACTTTATAAATACATGTCTCAGTTTAAAATTATATTATAAAATACTATTCATGGAAAATTGATATGGTTCAACAGATAATGTATCATAAATACAAAGAATATTTAAAACAGACTAGTAATAACAAGATGGTATACTTCCAATAATAAATATCCACTAACTTTTATTTTTTTCTTACATTTGAGCTATAAAGATATCTGTATAAATATTTCATTAAAATTTCTCATAATCTTCCCTTTTCATACTACAGTTTTAAAAATAAAATAAAAAATGAGAAATTAATGGAAATAAATGGGATATTAACGTCTAAAAAAGCATATGCAAAATAATTCATATCCATGTTAATGTTTCACATTCTCAATTATAACTGCTTATTAGAACCAAGTTTCACTAAATTTACATTAAATTTTATTTAAATAATTAATTGTAATTGTTATGTTACATTAATGTTATTTAAATGATTACAATTTATTAGAATATTTTAGAAAAAATTCAACATTGAAAACAATGCAAAATGATTAATAATTAAATTAAAACTATACTAGGTACAAACATAGAATGTTTTGAACATTATTTCAACTCAAAAATTTTTTTTATCAAACAATAAATATTATTTTCAGAGTTTATTTTTCTATATTAGAACGTTTAAACATATGCTCTATTGTTACCGAGAGTACATCTGGTCATACTCAATTTCTTTTTATGATTTCTCTGAAATCTCTTCAGCCACTGTCAATGAAACATTAGTTATTTTTGACTTCAAAATTTCAATAACAAAAACTGGAGTTAAATACAGTTTGTCCTTAACCATTTGCATGCTATTGATAGCATATGTTGCTCAGAGTTAATTACGACCAGCAGCTATTGATGGCATTTGCCACATATGGCAGAAACAATCCAGCAAAGCAAACAATAGAATTTTTCAACTGTAAATTTGATTGGTCCTAATTGGTTTATTGCATTTGTGTTTAGGATTTTCAAAAAAACAACATAATGAATTTCTGACTGTGGTTCCTAAATGTTTTCTGGCTAATATTTCTTATTTTAAAAAGTTTTGCTAAAATTTAAACTATTGAATATTTTTCAGAAAATCAGCTTTTTTTCTCCTTTCTCTATATTCTAGATTACTGTATTCATGTTATTTGGATTATATATTAATAAAGTTAATTACATAAATTTTCTGCAAAAATTCATTTTTTATAGAATAAACTATAAAATTTTAAAATTTAAAAATATAGATAATACCAAAATTTTGCTTAATTCTCTTAAAACAAACAATATTTTTTTTATTAATCATTGATATTTTATTTCATTTTTGCTGTATTTCTGTCAAAAACTGAGAAAATATGAATGTACACAAAAATCTGCCATTTAAAGAGGCATGGCACTTTTATTGTTCTATTGCTGCTAATAATTTCCCACATTTTTCTTACAAAGTCTATTACTTTTTGAAAAGTGTGATATTGGAATAATGTGAGAATCAATGATTGAAGAATTCAATAAAAGCAAAGTACAGAATATTGTAGCTGTTTATGTATGAAAAGAAATGATTTTTGTATTTGATTTGTTTATATTAAGTTTTTTGATATAAATTCAAAAATTTATAAAATATTAAAAATTATTGAAATTAAAGAAAAACATATCAATAATTATAAATTAATAATAATAATGGGAATATTTCAATAAATTTATGTAAATTTTGAAATAATTATTACATGCATATCTTAATTGATAATCATTAATCAAAATTTGAATATTAATTGGTTTTTATTGATTTTTTGAAAATGTCCAATTTTCTTCATTCATGGCTTGTTTTATTCAGAGGACCATCTGTTAGCCAATAACAGCAATTATTTCATTGGATGACTAAATCATCATATAAAAAAACCGTTTTTTCATGATCACATATATGGAGTGAAAACTTCTAAAAAACATAAAATTCATAAAAACTTCTTATCCTGTTAGAAAGAGAAAAAATTTCTAAACAATAAAATTTTCAAAAAATTTCAATTTTTTGCATATTAATTAGGTTTAATTACTCATTTACTTAATTACAATCATTTTTTTTAACTCTTTCGGCATGTAACAGGTTAATAAACCGCCACAAAAAAGTTAAGAAGGGTAATGTCCAGGAAACAGAATAGTCATGGTATTCAACTTTCTCTCTCTCTCTCTCAATTCATTAGTTTGGAAATATTTGTATCCAAGACTGACAAACATCTAAACTTCAGTGTGGTGGGGCACCATTTTATTGCAAAACTACTAACAGCTGAAAGTCTTCTGAGATGTAAACAATACACACATCCATCATTTTTCAAGTAAATGTTTGCTTAAATAGTGGGCTCAATAAAAAAAATTGTCAGCAGATTATGCACTCATACAGTAGAAAAAATTCTAATGATTGGCCTATGTAATAACTGTATGTTTTTATCTAGCATAGTTTTTAAGTTATGATTTTTCTTAATCAGAGAAAAATAATTATGTTCACTTTATATTATTCTTTTGGTTTTCTGTGTATCAAATCAAAACATATGGAAAGAAGAAAATATGTGAGAAAATATGGAAGACCATTAAATCCTCCTTGATGAAACCAATAACAAATAACACCTCCAATTAAATTATAAATACTTACAAATTGTTGGGGAGAAATTTTACAATGAAAATTAATAAAAATGATCAAAGAATTTCTTGTCAGGAACACACAAAAGGATAACCATTCCAATGCAAGTCCAAGTGTTGGACATTCAGCAATCCCACTAAATTCCACTGTCAAGTAAAAATATGGGAATGACTGATTGGCAGGACAACCAGATACCAAGAGAGAGAAGAAAATATATCTCCCAAAAACATTGGTGCACTCAAACACAGATGAGAACAAAAAAGCTGATTTAGGGGTAGGAAGACAAAAATAGGTAAAATAATTGAAGATCTTCTGAAACAGAATTTGAAAATATTTTTCCAAGTAAGTTTTCTGTGGGTCAGATATAAGCAATTTTGTAATCTCCCTTTTTACTTTAGTTTTAAATGCAAATATTTATTTATATCTATGTTTTTATATCTATGTTTTGTTTCCATCTCTCATATTTTTTAAGTAAATGCCTATTTTAATTGTTAATCGACATTTGTAATGCCATTACTTCCCTTCAATTTCACTTTTGACTACATATCTGAAATCACTTATCAATGTGAAGTCTATTAAAAGTGCTGAAGTAGCACAGAAAATTGCTCCTAATGTCAAACATGACATAAAAAACCCATATAATGCCCATTATGCCAGGATCTCATATTAATATGGATTTAGCATATCATAAAATATATTTTAAAAGTCAAAAATTTTTAAAAGAATGCACAGAAATTCATTATCTCTGAATTAAATCTCTGACTGCAAAACAATTAGATATTTAATTCAGATGTTAGAATAAAAACTTAAAACTTACTTTTATTTCTGATTTTCTTGAAATATTATAATACAATTAGGATTAATATTACATTTTTGGATGTAATCATTGTGGAAGTCACAATAGATATGTGTTTTGTTCTATGGGACACAATGACAACCCTGACCCTGAGGAAGGAGGAGAGATCAAAAATGAAAACAGTAACTTATCAGGAGAGTGCCAACCATGGCCTCCTCTGATTTTGCCAATTTTTATATATATTGTAGTATTGCCCTCCCACAAATCCAGTATAAAGTAATACAATGCAACTCTCAAGCATTCTAGAATAAAAGAGGCTTAAAGTTTTCTATATTGTTCATATATTGATTCATATTAACCCTTTAATGAGTGCTGTCACAGCATGATGCATTCATCATTCAATTACTTTAAAGAATGATCAGAGGGTTTGAGTCTTGTCTTTTTAAAATTTTTTTATTGAAATTGAAATGGATTATTGTACAATGTATTTTTATTAATGAGAAATTATTATTTTGCAATTATTTAATTTGTTGCTATGTCTTTTAAATATTTCTATCATAAATATTAAATGCACATATAAAAGAATATAATTAACAAATAAACTTTTTATACAAAATATTTATTTTAATTAACAAATACAGATTATATTATTATTTATTGTGGGATTCTCTTTGTCCTTTATGGCCAGTATGCATCTATTTAGATGATAATCATCATAAAAGCATCTAAAACAGAATATTGTTTTACAATATGCACATTTATTAATGAACATTCATTACACCAATTAAATGATCTGGTATTTAAAACAATGATTCTATATGCATGATTTGCATCAAAGTTGATAGAAGAGAGACCTTTATTTTTAAATGTTAATGAAATATTTTCCCTAGTTTAATAATGAAAACACCTTTGCAAAGTCCTAATAATCAAAAATACCAATAATAACAATAATAATCTAATCTAATGGTTTTAATAACTTTGCACATCCAGAGTCCAGCCTGAGCTCAGGTCTTTTTTATTATTTTCTACAATAAATAAATCATATCTCTATTATTAACTAACATTTATCTGACAAAAACAAACAACAAAAAAACTTATGGCTTAAAGTGTCAAAACAAGTGTTAGACCTAAATAGCAAAAACCGAGGTTAGAAACTTATACTAATGAAGTGAATAAATTCTCAAAACAAGTAAAATTAAATAATAAAATATAAATTTATTTGACTCAAATACTTACAAAAAAAATGTAAACCAAAGCTTTATTTAAGCAATAATAAAGCACAAAACAAGTTATCAATAAAACTTGTTTAATCCTAGTTCAAATATCCAAATATTCAAAACAACAATAAATGTAATCTTAAATATTAATTAATTCTGCCTCTACTTGCAAATACAAACTTAAGCCATGGTCGGTCAAACAAGAAATTCAGAAGTGACTAACCAGCTCCATTTCAATATGAAACACTTCTCTATGTTAGTTGACACGTATATTTTTATCCAAGTGACTTACAATCCTGATCTTGTCTCATTTACATAAGTTATGCAACAAATTCAAATTTCTTAGTTTACAGAGCAATCAATTCATGTCATCCTCTTTACAAATTAATTATTTACCAAATAAAGCATCAATAAGAAATCATTTTTAATGGATGAAATGGCTAGTATAATTTTCAATTATGCCAGCCATTTTATCCATTTTTCAAACTCAGATTAGTGATTGCAGGATGCTGATACTTGTGTTATTACTATTCCTCCCCATGATCTAAACCAAAAGTATTGTTGTTGAAGTTGTACCTAAAGATCAGCTGTATCAAAATTATGTGTACCTTTAATATCAAACAGCCCTTGTAGTATTAAAAAGTAATTGAAATCATATGTTATTTATAAATTAATTTGTAATGCTAGGATTGTTTAGCTAGTATTTGGTTATTATTTGATTAATTTACTTATAGTTATATATTTATTTCATATATATTAATTTATATAATAATAAATTTTGTTAATTGAAATTTTTTTTATAAATTTCATGTACAAAATAAATATAATACTTTTTTTTATTTTTGTAGTTGGCTGGTATTTTGAAAGAAGTAAAATATCTGAAAACATTAAATTATAATGAACTTCCAGAAATAACAGTTGAAATTTATGAGAAATCAGACATGTTTTATAATTATATCAGAAAATTAACAAAAATTTCTGACTGGTATAATAGACTAAAAAAATTGTTATCACCAATAGAATTATCTCTGATAAACAGACAGTTATCAAATGTGGATAATCAAATAAATGCAGGTGAAACTAAAATGACTTGGAATAGTAAAGGTAAACTGCCATATTTGTTAATAATAATAATAATAATAATAATAATAATAATAATAATAATAATAATCTAATTATGATGACATTGCATAATTTATAACAACATCCAGTAAAAATTGAATCTTGAATTTCAAGAATTTGGATGTTATATTATTTATTAAAATAAACAGCTGATTTCAAAAATGTTCAAAATTCAATTTATTATTAGAATTTTTAAATATTATATTAGCACAATTAGTAATATTTATTTTTTCAGTTAGATTTTTACTAAAAATATTTTTAATTGACTTTATTAAATTTGTTTACATAGAAAATATATAATTAAAAAAATCTTAACAGTGATACATAGCAAATGATTATTTTAGCTGTAAAATTTTAAAAGCAATCTAATATATCAAATGTTTTTATATATCAAACAGTCAGTCAGTTAGAATTAATCAATCAAATAATAACCAAATTCTAATCCAAATAACATTGGGATCCAAATCCAAATAATTAACAAAATTCCATCCATTGATTAATAATTGAACTATAATTTTTAATATATATCTGAAATAAAAAACTTTTATTGACCCAAATTTGAACATGAAATCTTTAGATGTGATACCTTAACATCTTACCATTGGATCACTGGAATATTTTACAAATTTCTTCTTCATATAGCTTATATATGAAATTCAGACAATGATATATATTGGATCTGGTCAATTGAATACAATTAATTTCAGATTATTTTAATTAATTAATACTGCTAGGATTATTTGGAATAGCATTTAATAATTAATTTAATCCCTAGTTGATTGTCTGTTGGATATATATGCAGAAATAGATTACTCCAGTCATATTATCTGACTGGAGCGAATTTATTTCTGCATGGCTTTGTTAATGAGGACTCATGACTATTGAATTAGCCCAATTGGGAGATAGATTATTAACTTAGTCCAATGTGCATGATTCCTGAATTTCAGTGTACAATGTAAGCCATCTGAAGGGGAAATTTATTTATTTTTGTTATTGCATTTCATTAACTATGCAATGAAAATTTTGAATATAATAAAAAGTATAATCTTCAAAGCTGTCTTATTTCACAAAATGCACATTTAACAAAGCTACTATAGAATAAAATAAATTTATTAACTGAACTTTTAACTCTCTCAGTGGATATACATCAACTGCATAATATTCACAAAAAAGACAGAAAGAGTCTCTTTTATTGATGCAGCTGATGTAGATTCACTAAGACAGTTTAAACATTTTTTCTTGCTATATGAGCTTTGTTAAATGTGATAAAAAGTATTTCTGTAGGTATATATAAAATATCTAATTAACCATGAAGAACATTTCACCAAAACATTTGTTGATATGACAGTATACAACTTCAAGCATGGAAGAACAAAAACACAAGTCAAAAATCCTCGTAAGAAAAATAACTAGTTTAAATAGAAGAATTAGGATAATATGATCAAATGGAACCAAGTATATATAAACATAGGAAAAAAAAAAAAACAGATACAGATTAAAATTGTTGAATGTCAGTTGAAATAAAAAAAGACAAAATTAACTCATCAAGTAATAAATAAAGATAATATCAGAATTTTATTATTGTTTTGAAGAAAATATCTTCTTGTCAATAAATAATTTTCAAATAGATCTTAATTTACTTGTATTTTTTGTAATTAATTAATTTATTTTACAAATAATCCTTGACTTGCAAGTGCTTTGACTTATAACAATTCATATTTATGATAGTAATATAATTAGTAAATTCTGTGATTAGTTAATGCACAATGAATTCCAGTCCTGCAATCCTAGCTAATGTCTGATATATGGAAAGCATACTTTTCTATGTATCTTGTTTACATAGTTTTATGTCATTTATATTTATTAATATAATGTATAGTGTCCTAATAAAATTTAGTGTGAAAAATCCAAAAATTTTGAGCATTTTTGACTTCTAACCAAATCCAACTTAAGATAATGGAGTTCAAACCAAATCCTATTTTAAGTCAAGCATTGTATATGTTTATATATTTAATTCAACATATATATTAATTTTTTATTTAAACAATATTTTTTGTAGCACATTATTGATATTGTATATTTGAAAAATAATAAATGTTTTGTTTACATAATTTTATTTTATACAAAAACATAAAGAAATACCTAGTTTAAAATAAAACTTTTTATTCCATAAAATAAGTTAATGTTTTTAATCAAATATAATTGACCTTCTTCAGGAACAAATAGATTAAAAAAATAATACAAATTCTAAAAATAATATTCTATTCTTAAAATAAATTTGTGTTATTCTATTTAGTCCTGTAGAAGGCCAATTGTATTTAGTCAAAAATATTTGTTATGCCATAGAATAAAGAATTTTACATTCTCATACAGTAGGGATTTATATTTTTGTATATCATTTGAGTAGGATTTGATTTAATTTTATTCTTTTATTACTTCCTGATATAAAACTTATACAGAAAAAAAAACAGCATTAAGAAGAAAAAATTTATTTCATAAATATTTCCAACTTATGCATGAGATCTTTCCCAGTTGCACTATTGTAGAGCAACTGAGGAAGACTTCATGAATAAGTTGGAAGTGTTTATGAAATGAATTTTTTCTCTTGATTAGTGTGCTATTTATTTTGTTTATAAATTAGTTTTATTCTATTTATGTTATAATAGTTTTGATTTACAAATGATGAATACTATTTAATAACCAAAAATGTTACTCAATAAATTAATTTTTACACTTTTTATAGTGATCCCATTGTCTGTATACGAAACTTTATTTCTAGAAAATGAAAACTGTTTTCAGTTGTTAAATGATTAAGGAATATTTATCTTTAGAACTTTTTAATAAATTATAATTGATTACATAACAAGCCCTTTAAATTTTAAGTATGTGCTTCTTTATTTATTTATATAAATAAATAAATAAATAAATAAATATAAATCTCTTTATTTATTTATATAAATAAATAAAAAGATTTATATGAGATATGTATTCTTGGAAGGTTTATATAAATTTATGTAAAATTATAAGATGAGTATTATTATATTAATCATTTATATTATATATATATATATTTGGCCACACCTTTTATGAACATATATAAGATGTTTCTAAAAAGTTGGCCAAATTTAAATCATAGATGCTACTTGTCAAAATAAAACAAGAAGTGCATATAAACATTGATCTAGGAATGCTTCATTTTAGAGATTACAGGATGTAAAAGCACAAGTCATATATAGTGCCACATTAATTTGAATCAAACCTGGAGCATATACAAGATGAACAGGTTAATACAAACTCCATGATATCAAACTATTAGTTGAACAATGGGATTCTTATCATCACAGGACTGGAGACCGGAAGTTGTCCTTACTGGATTCCATATCAGGCATAGCCAGCTCACCCATAGATATCTTTTGATGGATAAAGCCTAATCTATTTGTGATCTCTGTCACTGAATCACTCTTATCATCAAACACATTTTAACTGTGTGTCCTTATTTTACTGCTGAGCATTCATGACATTTTAATCAATCATGCCTTAATCTTATAATCCTTATAGGCAATGATTTTAACTGTTCAGTCTTTTGTACCTTTATATTGGATATTTATATTTTACATCATATTTAATGTTTATTTCATTTTATTGTTACTTGTTTTTATTTGATGTATTGCACTTTATATATTTACTTTTGTCTGTTTTTAACAGTTTAAATATATCATGTACCATTAATTTAATTTTGGTCCTTTATACCATTGTTACATTTATATTTTGTTGGCTTTTTAATTTATTTTTTTACTTTGCTTGCTTTTATTTAGTTTTTGTTAAGAATATTTTTGTTAATTTTTTTATCCACTGTCTGCCATAGTTATTATATGAATGCCATATGCCAATAAATGCTAACAAACTATTGAACAGAACCCTCATCATTAGTCAACAATTATTTATATTAAATTATTGATAATGTTATTAACTATCATTATAGTAAAATTCATTAACATCATCACTAATCTATCACTTAATTTTTAGAACTATTTTTTATATGAAATTTTAACAATAACTAAAATATTTATTTATTTAAAGTAGAATTTATGTAGGTCAGATTTTTGTAAATTGAGAAGCATCCGTACTATAAATAGATATAATCATATGTTTTGTTTTTCTGAATGCAGTACTTTTTCATTATAGAAATCAAAGATTTGTTCTTGACTTTTAATAAGTTTTAACATTAACAGGTTATAAAAATTATATTAGATATTCTTAATAATACAATATAAAAATATGAGATAATTAAGATGATAGATCAGAAATTTATATATCTTTTTTTTATTTAAGTAATCTTTGAAATAATCTTTCATATTTATGAATGATATTGAAATTATCCCATTTGTAAAAAAAAAATTATTCTGCATTAAAAATTACATTTAATATTTTTTAATATATACTTAATCTTTAAATATTATTTTATTTTGAGCAGAAAGTGAAGAATACATTAATAAATTGTACAGTAGTATAGAATCTTTACATAATACAGTTTTTATTTCCAAGAACAATATATCCAATATTCAAAAATTGATAGAAACATGGAGTAAACGTCCACTTTTTGAACGTAAAGATAATAAAAATGATGCATTATTATACATTGAAGATAAATCAGAAAGATTGAATAAACGAAATTCTGAAATAAGAGCTACAGGAGAAAAAATTAGTGCTGTTTTGCAGGTAAGAAATAGATTTTTTTTTGTAACATACATATTAGCTCCCATTAATTTTATAGTTTTATAAAAATAATATATAGCCTGACCCCATTTTGAATCATTTTGGTTTGTTTTTTCAGAGTTGCATCATAAAATAATTAAGACAACATTTTGAGCTGTAAAATTCCAAATTTGTAAAATTCCAGAAATCTTTTTTTTTATGACATAGCAGTTCATGCTATGGTTCTATTACTCACATTTATACATACTATGTATAATGTTAGTAATAGAACCATAACATTTATACATAGTATTTATACATACTATGTATAAATGTATTAAGAGTATTTGTATTTATGTATGCTGACACTGCAATACATAAATACAAATGAAATCCGTTTATCTTGATAGTCATCATCTTTAGGAAATTGATGAAGTCTTATTCTTGATGTTTTCTTATTGGTATTAATACAACCAAATATAATACAATATGGTATAATAGAAATTTTACAAATAAACAGCTACATTAAAATTAAAATATTTTTATCTAAACACACTGTTTTTACTTAATTTATCAAATCCACAGTGCTCTATTACTTCACTCAGCTTTACATGATCAATATAACAGTTAGTAGAAGAGATGTGCACATTTTTATACCTTTTATTCTTTATGCCATAATGAAAATTTTTTTTCTTTTAGTAGTAGCACATTACATTGTTTAGTTTCTGCTCCAAGTATGAAATAAATGTACTGTTTATTCTGTGGATGCTTCTTGTAATTTTCTGTTCATTGAAAATAGAAATACCACTTTCTTATCTTCTATATTTTAATGGGTTGTTATGGAAATTATTATTTCAATTTGCATTGTTCCAGTCTGTATCATGCTTTTTAAGAATGCATCTCAGACAAAATAGAGTTTGAATGTATTCTATTTTTTATAATTATGTTTGTTCTTTATTCTCTTATTTATATTTACCCATGGAATAACAAATCTTTATTGAACAAAATTTATTACATTGAATTAATAAGTTGACATCTTACTCTGATAAGTTTTTCATTTGTTTTTGCTTAAAAGTACAAAAAATAAAATAAAAATATAAGGAATCCACAAGCCGCTTTAAGCAGGAAAAATACACAACTTATTATTAGTTATTTAATACAAATACTAATAACAACATGTGGTAATGGCCTTTTATGGCCTTCAAGAATTTGCTGAGAAGAGCCATAGAAAACATTAAAACATTACTGCATGTGCAAAGTCGCTAATTCTAGCGACTTTGCACATAAGTCGATAGAATAGTATTAATAACACTATTCTATCGACATAGTGTTAGTGTTAATAATAACAATATCAACATAGTGTTTATAGTGTTAATAATAACAATAGTAACACTTATAATTAAACCTAACAGGTAACATGACTCTGCAAATCCAGAGTTCTGCCTGAGCTCAGGTCTTTTATTATTTTCTAATAAATATTAATCTATAAGTAATGTCTAACTGGCAAAGTAGAAAACCGGATAAGACATGCAACTATAAAAGTATCAACCAAGTGTTAGAATTAAACCAGCAAAACTATGTTAGATACTTACACTAATAAATTGAATAAATTCTCAAAATAAGTTAAATAACAAAAAATATAAAATTTATTAGACTCAGAAATTATTTACAAAAGTGTAATCAAAGTTTTAATAAAGCAAATTCAAATAATCAACAAAGAAAACTTGTTTAATCAAAACTCAAATATTCAAAAGCCAATAAGAAATAAATCTTAAGACT
>WUQG02447292.1:0-35245 GCA_011317285.2 Androctonus mauritanicus
TCACGGGATCAATTGTAATAGTCGTCGTAAATAATAGGTACTCTTTTCAACCAATTACTTAAATACATTTATTAAACAAATTATGAAGTAAATTTAATACAAAATAAGTCTTAACAGATTACCTGTTACCCACAGGAAGAAAAACTACAGGACACAGCAATTTTACTTTCGAACACAATAAACACGTTTTCATTCCTCGCTGAAACACTCTTGATGGGAAAAAGTCGTAGATCTTTCCCCTTTATAAATGGACTGTACTACACATTCCTGCCATCTTTCGGCTGCTCTGTGTGCTATAGTTTCTGCAAACTTTCAAATGTTACAATTGCCCCGTATTACAATTGACCCCAGTTCCCCTAAACATATGCTGCATTGCTTAGGCGATTAATTCATTTAACAATGCTAGATTATAAATATAAAGCGGAAATTAAGATTAAGAAAGATAATAATCAATCATGATTTAAGAAATAATTGATTAAATTAAAGTCTGTATAAAATGCTTTTATCAAAAGAATGTTGTTATGGCATAAACTTCTACAGTAGTTTACAAATATTAAACCAAAAACATATTTAGTTTAAATTTTAAATGCTTAAAAATTTTTAATAAGGTAAGTGTACCAAATATGGCCACGTTAACAGTATTTTAAAATTTTAACTATGTTATGGGCGAAATTAAGATGAGCAAAATACATATTATATTAGTTCATCATGTTACCATCTTGAATATAGTTTCATTTAACTTAAATGACTCTTGAATTACAAGAAGTATCATATTTTCAAAACCTTTGCGAGTGACCATATTAGGAACACCCAGATCCTAATATGGCCAGTGCATCACTTTATGAAAGATATATGTTTCAAAAAAATTTATAAATATATAATTCACAAAGATAACCTAAACATGTAGGTTGACAATAACTAGAGATTCAGTTTCACTTCACCCACAATTGTTAAGTATTTTACAATCCATGGAGCAACTAATTGTAAACAATCACTGCACCTTGGGCAATGAATTTCTAACAGTTTACAATGTTCAGGGGCAATCTGATGAACCCTTTTTGATCCACTTAGTGCAAAAATCCGTTTCTGCTGGTGTAGTGTAACGCGACAACTCTTCTCATCAAGGTTATAAATCCTCTCTTTGCAGGAAGCTGCATGGAAGATTTGCAGGATTTCCAAATCTTCCATGCAGCTCCGTAACTTTTGAAAATAATCGTTTACGATGAACCGGTTCAGTTTCTGTGCTCTGCCTGGATCCAAATTTTGTGGTTTTCTTGGAGCAATCTCAGGCTGTCGTCGAAGGAATCCGGATAACCATTTTCTCCCAGCCGTTTTGAATGCTTTATTAAAATTGTTGGCTATATGGTTTTCTTCAGTGTACGAGTATACGCTTCTCTTGGCAATTTTCGGTGTTATCGGCATCTCAATTGAGGCTAGGCGTTTGATACGTGCGCAGAGTTCATCTTCTTGGCCTGAAGTCAGTTTTGTGGGTCTGCCAAGTCGTTTCTTTGTGTGAACAGCAACATATATCACGTGGCCATATTAGGAGCCAATCACCATATACAGAAAAGTAAAGAGTTGGGCCTAACCGACCAGAGGAGAAAAACATTGGCCTCTCATTTCAAAGCCATAATAACCTCTCTCTTGAATAACCTTACAAAAAGAGTTGGCGTTAATTAAGTTTATTAATAATAATATTCAAAATCTTACCGTGCACATTTAGCAATCTCCACAAAAAATGTTTTCCGTAGTTTTATGTCAGGCAAATACGTGTATATCTCCTTCTCCAGCGGGAACAGATCGTCTATGGCAACAGCTACGAATAAAGGTTGTTATCTTTTAACAACGATTTGAATTTTAGCTAAAATTACCGGGTGGCCGTATTAGGAACGTGGCCATATTTGGTACACTTACCTTATTAATTTTACATTGTTTCTAGTCAGTACTTAATTATTTTTGAAAGAAAACGAGGCATCTTTAGAAGTATATTCAAATTACTTGAAAATAACTGAATCCAAATTATAATTTTTTCTGAGTAAAATATCTTAGTCGAATAACATATTAAGAATAAAATTTAAAAATAAACTGCTAATTGTAGTCGTCACTGTAAATAAATAAGGCTAATGATAGAATTATGATGCTATCCACTAATCAAATTATACTAAACTCTGTTGTTGCGTTTTAATTTTCTCTCTTTTTTTTGAGAGAAAAATCTTCAAATTATTTATGTATGAATAGAGAATTTTAATTATATTTAGAGGAAACTCGATAAATGGAAAATGTTTTATTCTTCACACGAATTATGCTACAATATCTGCTGAATTTGGTTGAATTTCAGCAACGAAATCTTATATCATCCATTCCACCTGTCTGATTAGGCTCTGATTATTGCAATATGAAAATCTTAAAAATACTTAAGAAAATAAACATTTTATCAAGAAACAATTTAGGTTGCGCTATTTTCTAAAAATTCCAACATTTGTTGCGGAAATCGTTAGAAGTCTTTTTTTTTTTTTTTTTATCTTTTTTGCAACAAATTGAATTTGACTTGGTAAAAAAAGTTATGTACGGTATAGGTAATGGTAAGTAAGAATTTGTATTATAATAAATAAATAGGACACTTTATGATCTTTTAATGGGACAAAAATTAAGCTCATTGTTTAAAGCGTTAAATGTAATAAGAAGCATCAAAGTCACTCAATGAATTTCATCAATCATTCTAATTTTTTTTGGAATTTTCTAAATTAAATGTTAGTCGCTGAATTTTTCGCTATCCATAAAAAAACATCTTCATTGGTATTATAGATGAATATTTCATTTTGATTATTATTTTACAAGATTTATACCGAAAAATGTTTTTATACTTGCGAATTTTCATAATTTAAATTAAATTTGGATTCTCAATAGATTACTAAATGTTTTGCAATATAGTAAGTGCCAAAATAGGCTACACTTCAAAATTTGTTGAGAATAACTTTTTTATCTCTAAGAAATCTAATAAATCTGAAATTAGAAAATATATGGGCCCTATATTTAAAATTATTATTAGTTTTTATATAAATGAAAATAAATTAATTAATATTTGAATATTTTTTGCTCTGTCTCATTCAATTTTTATATGCAAAAAGCAGAAACTGTACTCAAAATTAATGAATTATTCTGAAATGCCAAAGAAGACTACTAAATTTTCATACATTATCTTCATATTTACATACATTATCATACATTATCTTGCTGTATATTTATACATTATCATACATTACCTTCTGTATGTTTTTACATTACATTATCTTCTGTATATATTTACTCATTTTTAAAAAATTTTCACTCACTCCATTTTATAAAATAAATCTATTTAATATTTATAAAGTTTGATTATTCAGTTACTCTTAATAGAATTATTAGATGAGGATTTTACAAGATAGTTAATATTAATGAATGAAGAACTTATCATGTCATTTGTATTTTAAATTTTTATTTTCTGACTAAATTAGGATACAATATTTAAAAGTTAAATCATTAATTGCCAATAAAACAAATTTATAAATATTTCAGCGAGTGTCTGGCAAAATGTTTATTCATTTAATTAAATTAAATTCATCCAAATATTTGAAGAGAGCTTCAAAAAAAAAAAAACTATAAAAGTCACCAAATACAGTATAATTACTAAACTCCCAAATACAGTATAATTACTAAACTCCCAAATACAGTTCGTATCAAATTAAGCTCCCCATTTAAATTTGTTTGAAATGAAGTTTTGATCGGCGAGAAATGTAATAAATCTTAAATTAAAAAAATTATATACTTAAAAATGATCATTAATTTTGTTCAAACAGCGTAAAGCATTTTGAAGATTGATCTCCAATTTTACTGAAAGTAGAAATGATACAAATGCTACACATCAACACGTATAACACTTCGGTTTCACAATCAGTTAAATGGATCTTTTGTAAATCGAACTATTGAGTTTGTCATTGAATATTATTTAGTGTGTTCCTGTTGTCCGAACCATAATCGAAAAGGTGGAGTGAATTGGACAGAATATTTTATTTTTTTGCTATTGAACAAACATCGACTTTCTCAATAATGTTAATAATATATTCACCAACAATACAAAAATAATTGCCATTGATCTGTTTTAAGTGGCTCGACAAAAGTCGATAATAAGTTCGGTATGCATTTAGTTTAATCTTTTTTTATTTCATTAAAAAATTAAATTGTTTATGTATTAAGTCCATTTTGGAACAGGATTTTATATATTCGTAAGTATTCGTGTTTTTATCGAATAAAATCCTTTTAACAGTTCATATTTCGATACATGTTCAGCTTTGGCAATTCCATAAATTGCAAAGATTTACTGTATTTATTTCTTCTTGACAATTTATTTTATTAAACTGTAATCATGCTTTAATAAATCGTAGTAATACTCTATAGTGGATGAATATTAGTGAATATTTTGTTGTCAGATTGCATGTAAAGGCGGTCCTGGACTTTCGTACAATTCACTATTTCCTGCCTATTTAAAAGTTAAATTATGTATCCCAAAAACGCGCCTACTTCCTCGTAGCCACTCTTCCCTCTCTTGTTACCGCGTATATTGTCAGTTTATCTATTTTGGTGTAAAATATATATATTTCAAATGTTGTAAAATAAATGTATTAAAAACACTTTTCCACGTATTTTTTACATGGCTCTATTTTCGTATACATTTCAAGAATCAATTAAGTACCAAAGTCGAGAACCCTGTATTTTATTCTTTAGATTGTTTTTTATAAGTTAAACAGTTTTTTATTTTTGATTTCTTATTGTAGATGATATCTTTCTGTTTACTGTGTTTTGTACATAGCGAGATGTGTTTTTGCTGATAAAAGTAAAGTTTATATCGTGCACTTACTAATAAATTATATCATACAGATTTGACATAATACTTTTATAATTATCGTTGCGATAATTTATATTTCAGAAAAAACATAGCAGAAAAATTTCAAATTTAAAAAGTACGATTTTATCGATTATCGTGGATGGGTAAATAGTAAAAAAGTTAAATTATTACGTTTATTTATTAAACATGATTATATATAAAAAATTTATTTATTTTTCTGATTTATTCACCAGATTTTAACTTTTATTGGTTTTAATTTTTGATTAAACATTGATTTGAAAAATTAAAGCATTATTACAATAATATAATTTAAATAAATTGACAAATATATTTATATATAAATGGTTCCAAAGTGCGAGCCGTTTTATAGATTTTTATACTAATATAAAATTTTCATAATACTGTATTGGAACTGTAAACAGTTTTCAAAGAATTTGATTATTTGTTGATTTGAGCTTATATACATTATCGATATATCGAGTTCTCTGTTATAATCTTGATCTTAATTATTACTAAAACAATTGTTTCCACCCGCATTTTAGTCTAATAAACGTAATATAATTAGTAAATTATCAGATTTAATTTAATTTATTTAAATCTTTTGTGAAATGTGAAACATGGATGCAATTATCGTCTCTTGGCCAAAAGAATAAATTGTTAGAATATTAAACCATTTTTCTAGGCTAAAAAACATAAATAATAATATATGTATTTCCGAATGAGAGAGATTTCAGATATCTCCATATAGTATGGAGAAACAAGGCAATGACTAAGCCAAGTATGGATAATTAATGAACGATTCGATCACTAAGTGAATTGAACGAATCGTGATTCGTTTGCCGAAAACAAACCGATCACCTTTTGATTTACTTCTGTTATAACTGACAAATTAAATTGCATATTTTCTTTTAATTTGAATAATTATGTTAGGTTAATTTTTGAATAAAGAAGTGTGTTTTTAAGGCCCTTTTCAATCGTTATCCGATTGCTAAATGATGGGGTCCATTTTATGTCCTACTAAGGACCATACACAACTGGAGAGATCAGCCAGGCTGTAAAGAATGCGTATCGACGGCTGGATAAATATTTCAAGGATTTGTAAACCAAAGTTTTCCACCTGGCCAATCCGGTCAACAATAAACAAGTTTCTCATCTCTTTTGATGAATATAAAATAATATTACTGTAATAACATAATCAGATAGAATAACATGAAATTTCAACTTCAGTTATTAAATCCTCTAAATCAATTTTATTGATAGATTCATTTCAAAAAGATAAATCACAGTTCATTAAATCGTTTGCCTTTTACACATTTCCAAATACTTTGATTCCAGTTGAAACTATTCCCTCAAATCTTTGGTATCTCCAATGATTTGAATCGGACGAATCACCGAGTCAAAGCGATTCATCGAATCAATACGAATCGAAAGATCGAATCATAATTAATTCATTCGAGTAAGTTGAATCGATTCCATAAAAAGAATTATTTTGCCCATCACTACTAGTCACTGATTGATTTTTAGTTACAGGAATCATTATAGTCAAAATTCAACTCGTTGTAACTTTGTTCCTAAATAAATATGTTCGAGAAAAGTATTTACCGACTACCATATTTGAAGCTTCAAATCCAATTAATAAAAGTACTACAGTAGTTTAAAAATAGCAAAAATCGGCAAAAGAGCGCTGTTTTTCTTCTCCTTCTCGTTTTCTTCTTTTCCTCGTTGCCAGAAATCTTTGCGGGTCGAATCGTTCAGCTGATATCGACGAAATTCGGGATATCGCTTTGGGAAATTTCAGGTAATTACTCGAGGTCTCCTGAAAATTTCAAGACAATCGGGTTTAAAATAAAGGGGTGAAATGGTGAGATCGTTTTCTATAAATACTTTTATATATCGCGCTGTTTAGTAGCTGTTGACCAAATTTAGAACATAAATATATCTTAGTTCAATATAATACAGTTTAACTACTCGAATTTATGATAATTTTGTTTTAAAATTCGTAAACAATATTTAAAGTCTGATTTATATGTTGACTCTTTCGTAATATCTTAGGACAGAAAACTTCTAATAAATCAAATATTGGAAAAAATGGATGCTTATTTATAATTTATAAAAGGATACTTGATTGACGTTGTTACTTTATTTTCATCTTCAATCAAGTATCCTTTATAAACTGCAACTAACAACCTATTTTCTGACTACTTTTTTATCTATTAGATGTTTTTCTAGTAAATGTCATTTATTTTTTTTTTCCAAAGAAAACTTTCTCTGAGAAAGATCTAAATGACGTTATTGTAATACAGATCATTAAATACGCTTCTTATTTTGGGTTTATTACATCTAAATTTTGTTGAGATCTTCTAAGCAAGATGAGATTATATACTAAATTTTTTATCAAAATGGTTTTTTCCATACGATCTATAGAAATGTCTGCGAAGAAGAAAATCCACAGTGTTTTTATTGATGTTTTTTACTATTTTCAACCTGCTCTAATTATTTTTTTAATTGGATTTAATTCTTTGAATTTTGTATTCTACTGTCCAATTGAATAGTTTTGTCGAATGAAATTAATAGATTATTAATATTTAATTTAAATAAAAATGATAATAGTTTTTATTTCGTCCGTTATTATTTTTATAAGAAGAGACTATTGATTACCTAGTTAACTTACAGCAGGATCTTTTCACATATGAAGTCTCATTTGAAAGCTAATTCACTAGCAGTAATCACATTTAAGACCCTAGAATTTTAAATAGCGCAGTCATCGATGAACACAATAGTATGTAATTATTCTTTCAGTTTCTTATTGATTTATATTAAATTATAACTGATGGCGTATAATAAAATAATAGTGCAGTGTAGTTTATTGAAAAATGGATAAAGTCAATTGATAATTTACGATTTCTTTTTATTACATTATTATTATATAAGGACTGTTGGTTATGCATTTGTTTTAAAACCACATTTCTTGATAGGCCTAAATTACACATAAGATATATAAAATATTTAATTTGTGCATCTTTAAAATTAGGTATGCGTATGTGAATAAAATACTATACTTAGAATTTTATTATTTTATTCTTTTATATCCGTTCGACAGAATGGAATGGTGACGAGTTTAGTTGTGCCGCTGAATCTCATAAAGAATATACATTTAGGTTTCGGAGTCCATGGTGGAGTGGCTTACACCCATAATATCAGCTAGAGTTAAAAATGATATCCAATAGACATATCCAGACCCATTCTGACAGTTTAGAAGTGAAGGATCCGGAATCGAATCTGAATTCTCTAGTAATACTTTTATTCAGCTATACAACCGATCTTCACAAAAAGTTTGTACACGTAAACTTTAATTTCATCGTTAATATATAATATCGGAGTGACAATGAGATATAAATTCTAGCGGGTAACAATAATTTCAGATTAATAATAATTTTTAATTAATAATTTTAATATATTAAAAAAAATTATGCCAATTGAAATAATATCTAAAATATAAATAAAATAAAATAATTTTTTATACGTTTGAAAATTCGATTCTTGTATCGACGACAGACTTTTGTGTTTGCCAGTAGAAGCCATCCCAACTGTAAGCGATAATGAAGTAAAACATGCAGTTTGGTGTTTTTAGACGATATCAAATTTCTAGCGATCGTCAGAAATTTTTTTAGAAATTAACAGAAGTATAAATTATATAATAAGAGTTGGATGTATATTTATTCGATATATTTAGTGGTTTTTTTTCCCTTTTAATCCATCAATATAAAAGTTGATAAAAAATTTATATTTCTTTTTTATTTTATCTAAATAAATATAAAACTACTGCGACAGATATAAATATATATAGTAGATGTGTGATGTTTAAGTAATAAATATTAGATTTGATATTTTTTACTTAAACCTAACATCAAAACTAATGTTTATGACTTAAAGTTTCTGAAATCTGTTTTCACGTCTTTACGGATATCACTTAAATATATTAGAAAAACATGCAGATATTAATTAATGTCACTTTTTGGAATGATTATAATTGATATTTTAAAAAATACTTATAATTTATACTTTATTCGATGGCATATTATGTACTGTCGATCAAAACTGACATACAAAAGTTCTTCAGCTTCATTTTTCACTACATTATACCAGCGTTATGGAAAAGATTCAATTCTTTAAAGGGATAAATCATATAAGTACTCGGTCTACTTTTAAGTTATATATCGAAGCCAAATAATGCTATAAATCTATATCGATAATTTAATCTGTTATCCAACTCTTGGCTACCTTTCGAAACTGAAAGCGCTTGAAAACTTTATGTATCTGTACTATAATAACGATCACTAGAACAGTAGTAGTGATTTCAGCTCGTTGACTAATACCAGAGTGATAAATAATAAATTTAATTAATAATTTTAATAAACATATTAAATAAATTTTCTGAAAAGAATTTTATAATTACTGTACGGTATATAAATATTAGCAAAAAAATTTTTCTAAATATTTTATGCAATTATAAGATCATTATTTTTCTAATTAACAACATAATATTTTTTATTTATATTAATTTTTTTTATAAATATTTACGCTAATCAGAAATTAAAATACTTGTTTAATAAATATTTTTAGAAATTATTTTATATAATTTTCAACTAGTCTCGTTTTTTAATCAGAAATGCCATACTGTACATATAATTTAAATTGGCAGAATTGCGCCATTCTAGAATGAAATCGCTATTTCAATAAATATTCATTATTGAAATATTGGTATTTCCAAGATGTACATATCTTTTATTCGATATTCATATCCCTTTTAATATGTACTCTCTCATTTTTAGAACTCCATTCGAATTTCTATTGGTGGCTTAAGGCTATTCTTGTTGGCAAATCTGTCAGTCCACATCCTCGAATTTTCTTTCAACAACAAGAAATTATATGACAATTCAGATCCAATCCTAAATATTCTTCAAATTCATTTCTCTGCTCTTTCTTCTTTTCTTAAATGACTACAACAGTTGATGATATGTGGCCCTATTGTTTCTGCGCGTTGAATCTCTTCCATTGAATTATGTATCGGATGCTGGAATTTCTTTCTGTTTATTTATTAACATCTTTTATCAAACTTATGTTTTTTTCTATTAATTAACCTTAACTATTTTTATACGATATTTGAAATTATGGCAAAAGTGTTCATTTTAATTTTTTAACAGTTTGCTTCCAATATGATTCGCTTATACTGTATCACTAACTAAGGTAATAATTTTAGATTTTCCTAAGAAATTTTCTTTATTTCTATAAAAAAAAATGAATTTTATTAAGATATATAAAATTTTCTTTGGAGAGAATTGTTTAAAAAACATAGAAGTGAATACTACTGAATTATCGTTTAAAAATGAGCATCGTCGCTTCGTATACGCATCGAAACTTGTATTAGGTTTCAAATTGATTTTAAGAGGTTTAAACGATTTAAATTTTAATTTGATGACTGTATTTATGTAAATACATTAACTTTCTAAATCTGAGACAAATCTGCTTAAAATATATTAATATACATTTATATATTACTTATCAAAATAGACAATGAATAGGAGGAAATATACTAAAGAAAAAAATGTCCGAAAAAATAATTACGAATTTTAAGTTTTAATAATGTTACTTAGAATTATAAAACAGGCAAATGTTAGTTTAAAAATTTCCGCAGAACATCCTTCTCGAAATATTTTGCACGTAACAAAAGTGGAATATATTAAACAAACTTTTGTTGACAAAACTGCTTCGAACACATTAATATACATTAAGATAATTAACCAGGTTCCTGTATTTAGAAAACTTTTGACGTGATAAAACTTGAAAACTATTAATGAGCTTTTAAGATACTTTATCAAAATCGCTAAATATGTTAATCAAATTTGCGAATTGTCTGGAAATTCGATACATACAATAACATTTTAATGGTAAAATTGATTTTAATTATATAATTTTCTAATAATTTGTAATACTAAATAAGTTACGTTTTAACCATCAATTTAATATAAACGTGTCTCAAATCCTTGGTAATTGTTTTAAAACCAAGCTATTTTTGTATGTTATATAAGCTTCATTTCGTTTGGTACAGTTAATGGTTTTAGAAAGGCGATAGTATATTAAGAGTAAAATCGTTAACTCGTTAATCTTTTCAATAATTACATTTCTGTTTTTATCCCGTATCTAATCCCGATATTAAGTTTAGTCGAAGTCGAAATGGTTTAACTAGTTTGAGAAACTTTCAAATTTTCGATGTCATCCCATTAGCGTCTTACTTTCTAAACTGGTAATTGTTTCTAATTTTCTGAACTTATTTATATAATGGCAATGGTCTAGATTTTTCGTTTAATACAATATTCGGAACGCTTTCTAATAAATATACTATTCAAAATTTATGTTTTATATTTATGGTTGGTATACGCTGTAAAATGCCAGAAATATAAGCAGTTTGGCTCCGGAATGACTTTCTTCTTCTCGGCAATCTTATCAAATAGAATAAGTCCTATAATTCGGATCAAATAATAATCCGATTAATCCAAAAATAGACTATTTTTTATAAATCTTAGCTGGAAGCAATTTTATAATAAGACAAAGTTTTTCCACAAAAATATAGAATTCAGTAGTGAAAAAAACCTAAAAAATAATAAATCTGGTGCGCCGTAGACTATAATAGTCAGAAAAATTTATATATAAACACGACTTTCTTTATAATTTGAATCGATATCGATATAATTATAAATTTAATATACAAGATGATGGAGACAAATACGCCGATCGTAATACCGCGCCCAATATTCTTTTTACCAATACTTTCCAACGACAGTTGGTATGGAGCCGAATCTTCAAAATATCGAATGGATTACAATTAGCCATTAAAAATATTTTTCAAGTTTTACCGAGTCTCCTTTTTATCTTCTTCTGGGAAAATCTGACTAAAACAATAGCGTTGTTTAGTCAAATTTATTGGGCGGACCAGCCGGACCCGCGGCGTGTCAAAAGGGCGGAATTTTGGTGGCCAATGTGACAAAATCTAAGTTAATTAATCGAAATGAATATTTTCTCGGGCAATTTACTTTTCGCTCTTACTGTTTTTGCCTAAAAGCTAAATATTGGCCATCCTTATTTCTGAAGAAAACAATGGCGTGTTTAATTAAATAAGAGAAAAGGCTGGGTATGTAAGTGGCGCAGCGCGTAGAACAGCGCTCGGGACGCTGCGTGATTTGTTTGAAACGGGAATGGCGCATCGACTTCTAATTATAAAAGGGCGGTTGGGTTATACGACAGCCTTATTCTGGCTAATACCTCGGTAGCCATAACCATTTGATTTATACTTAAAAGAAAATATATATATTTTAAAAAGGCCTTTTCGTCCGGGCCGACGGAAACGCTAGAGCGGGCGCTGGTCTACTTTCCCACCAAAAGCCAGTTTACCCATAACCGTGTTCACCATTAATAACTTTTAAAGTAATTTTCTGAAATTTTAACTCCACCTTCTTACTTTCTAACTTCAATCGTTTCAAAAATAGCGGTTATTCAAATTTCCAGATATGTCTCGGGACTATTTATTGGATTTTAACAGAATTTAGTCGAACGCTGGAGTTATCGATCGAAGATGATCTCGATGATTAATAAATTAAATTTTTATCTTTATTTAAAAATGGTGACCGTACGAATTTTTAAAGTTTCTCTTAAATAACTTTGGGACTATTCCATCGAATCCGATAAAATTTAACCAAACCATCGGGTCAATAAAGTCGAATTTAAAATAGCGTTAATTAACCTGGTCGACTCATCCGTTTAAAAAATGACCGAATTCGCTCTTCTACACAAATTTTCCTGGTAAAATAGCTCTAATTATTCCATGGATTCGGCCATACCTTATACCATTAAAAATGACTTTGATGACAAATGTCCTTTACTTTATCTTTAGTTATTCCAAAAATAAAGGGCCCATTCGGACCACTAGGCAATTAGTATCTGTACAGAGTTATTTGTTTTATTATATTAATGTTATCTGTTTCGAGCTGACCACCATTCTTTTATCGATTTTGTTCAGCTACTTTTGCAATTTTCTTTAAACTAATTTAACATTACGAGCTCGAAAATTTGCAATTTAAACATTTAACTGCAGTATATTTTTTTATTTCAAATGGCAGATTTATAATGTATACGTTATACCGATACTTTTCGGTAGACAAAATTCAAAAATAATTTAAAAGAAATAAGATATTATCTTAAATTAGATACGAGTAGTGTAAAAAATATTAACAAATTATTATTTTTTGATCCAATAATTTTTCTTAATGGTAATACAATCTATCGAATGAAAACTGTAAAACCTGGTAATTTAAATTTGTCGTTCTTACCTGTTTATATCGATTTAGATTTGGAAGATTTTATAAAATTTATTAATTTGTAAATTATTTATCCGAGAGTATTTATTATTATTGAAGTTAGTGAATAATAATAATAATTACATTGCCGATTAAGATTCAAAAAGACTTAATTATCATTCTGCTAGCGTGGTTGCCTGTCAATAAATGCGAATTAGTTAGGCTATAAATAAAATTTAATACGATCGAAGCATTTAAAGCTGACGCTTTCATTATTCTGTTATATAAAAGTTTTAATTTTCCACTCGGTGGCCAGAATGAGCGAATATTTGCAAATCTCGCTATAGATAAATAAATTTTAATAACGAGTAGAGTATCGATCTTTTTTATTCGACAACTGGTGGAGACGTGCCAGTGCACTCGGATGGTTTCGAAGCGCATCTGAAAGAATTTATGGCGGAATATCGTACGAATAATCCAAGTATAGTAGTTTGGTAGGAATATTCCATTCATTTCACAGTTGTAAATTCCAAAGAATCTGTATTTAGTTTCAATTCGATGAAATTACCTTCCTTAGATTCAAAGAGGAAAAATATGTTTTTAGCTTTTCTTTATTACTTTTCTTACATTCGAACATAGAATGATAATTTTATACATCGAATTATATTGGCTATTCAATAATAAAGCATTATATATTTTTCCAATTTTCCGTTTTTCTGTTGTAGAAAAAACTATAAAAAAAGTTCTACTTCGATATAGATATAAGATAATCATTTTACTTATTCGAATATTATCATTAATGCTGATATACGTTAAAAAAATAAAAAAAAAATACTAAATATATAGTTCGAATATTTTAATTTTGAATAGTTATTCATTTAATTTAAACTTTGGACGTTTGTTTCGACTTTTAATTCCAACAATTATATTAAAAATATTAGAATTTAATTTATTGAAAATTTTCTTTTGGCTGAAATTTGAAGATTTTTCATACTATTTACATTAATATAATTTAAATTATCCAATTTAATTTTTTCAGAATTATCTTATTTATCTTTCTCTTTTTCTAACGTATATATTATTTATCTTCGAAAGAACTTTATATCAAAAACACTTGATTTTTTAGTATCCGAAAAAATATGAACAAACTTTGGCCGGTATTAAAATATAGTGTGTTCTGTTTCTAATTATAAATATATACTACCCATATTACATAAGGTACTAAATTTAACTTTGTCGATGAATTATAGTTTAAAAATTTGAGAATCTTTACCTAGATAGCATCGTTGATGGTCGATTTTTAATTTTCAAACTCGTTCAAAAAATATAATAATGAATAAGAACTTTAATTAATATAAACTATTATTATTAATAAAGTTATTAAAATTAGAGTTAAAAGAAACTATTAAACGTAATTTCATTTATGATAATAATAATTTAAACCGTTTTTTATACAAATATATTTTATTTTTTTACTGTTTCTTTAAATTTGCAAAAAGTAAACAATAAATGTAAAAAATGATTTTAAAGATTTAACAGAAAAAATTTCATTTAAAAAAACATTAAATTTATTTTTTTAATAAATAAAATAATGGCAATTAAAATCAATCCAATCAATCAATACTGTAAATATGTAGCGAAAAAATTTTTTAAAGTAATAAGTTGTTTAAATTATACTCGCTTAAAACACATAAAAGTAATTACGCTTATAAATTAAAAAATAAGCATTGATTAAGAGCAAATTGAAAGGAAAAAATCATTTTGATATAGGCAGGCTAGATGTGTATAAATATAACTTCTCCGGATAAAACTTACCGAGACATCATTTCTATAAAGAATAAAACTTCCCCTGTAAAAAAGATGCCTGCGCTTTAGATTTACATACAAATAAAATGAATATCCACATTTATCTTATTAAATATACATTTATCAGCGTATAACTTTATTTAAATAACAAGAATCAATATTTCTTCTTCATCCGCACGCGGGATCTGCAATGATTGAGTCAATATTTCCTAATGATGTCGAATGAGCTTAAATAAATGTGCACAACTATTCGCTTGATCTTTCAGTTCGCTAGCGATATTTATTATTTGAATTTTCATTGACAGTTTTAACAGACTATATATTATTTTACTAATTGAACCGGAAGTAAGATCATATTAAATCTAATTATAGGCGCAATTATTAGTTTACATAGCGATCATTTCTTTTAAACGAAGAAAAAATTCAATTATTCCAATTTAATCGTCGTAATTATTTGCTTAGCAGTCATAAAGAAAGTCAGTTTTAATTAATTAATATTCGTATAAATCTTTCGTCAGAATGAATCAAAAATTCTTCATTTTATGCTAATACTACTTTAATACTTCGTACTAATTTAATACTATTTTTTTTTTTATAAAAAGTTTTTTATCGAGACCTTTATACATATTTACATTATGTTATTACTTAATACTTTAATACTTTGATGATACTTTAATATTTTAATTATTTGTTAAATTTCGAATATTAAAATCTTGAATGCTAATTTAAGTGAAATGCCTAATTTCAAAATTGAATAGTTCCTGTAGTGTGTAAACTTACGAAAACTTTCGAGTTCTTTCACTATTTCCTATTATTGAATTTAAGATATATCCTGTTAAAATTGGTTATATATATAGAGAGAGAAAATAAGTTTTTAAAATAAAATAAAATTGAATATGCTATATAATCGATACTTCAAATAAAATTTATTTTTAATCAGTAAAATAAATATAATCCTACTGTATATATTTGTAACATACACAGTAATATAACAAGAAAAAAAATATTGATATATCTTCAGTATATAGGATTTTTACCGGAAAGAAAAAATATCATAAATCGTACTATTATTTTAAATAATAATTATATAGAATTATTTACATTAATTAAAACCGATACATGATTTTGTTAAATATTTTATTCCGCTATAGTTTGAATTTTGATTACTATTATTAAACTACATCTGTTCGTATGTTCTCGTCGTCTTTGTATTCACAACACGCATATTTATAGACGGAAATCTAAGATGTCTAGTTTCTCGAGCGTAAAATTAGTTTTCCAATAATTTTCTACCGAAAAGCAATTTTCAGATTTGTAGTGATATATATATCTGATAGAAGTTTTAGTAATTCAATAAGATAAAACAAATTGATAACGCGAGTTTGATACCGTTTTTAAAAAATGTTTTCGGATTATTTTTAAAAGTTTTTGGTTTTAAAATAGCCCAATCGATAAACTCTTTCACAATGAACTGTTTTATGTAGTGAAAAGTAATTACGATAAAAATTGTACCGTTACTCTATTCAACATGTAACGTCTGTAATTATTTTTAACATCCTTTCATCAGGTTTTACTGATGTTTTCGGTTTTCTAAGAACTACGCTGATAAAAGGAAAGAATGGGGGGAAAAAACAGGAAATTTACATTCCGTTGATATTGACAATTTCAGAGAAAAGGAAGATAAAAAAATTCCATAATAACTATTTAGGCAACATATTAATCACTAAAGTTTCCCTCGCGTGTTTAAAAGAATATGAAATTTTCATAAAACTCGATTTGGTGCAATTGTTGATGCGTGCGAAAATTTTAATATTTTGCAACGGAAGCTAAAATAATTTTTTAATTTAACTGATGTAATAACCGTTTCAAATGCCATTTTCTGCAATAAATACGATTTTTTCCAATTAAATAATTACATTTTCTAAAGCGTACAATTTTAAAATCGATTAGTATTATCATTATTTTTCGTTGATTTTATCCATCTATGATAATTTGTCGTCTGTATTAGAAAGTACATTCAACCCCATAAATAATGGTTAAAAATTAGGCTATTAATAGCTTAGTTTATTTACGATGTATTCTAACAATATAATACTAAAATAAACGTTGAAAAATATTTTAAATAACTTAAAAAAATCTTAGTACTTCAAAACTAATAGAAGTCGATTTGTTGCTTCTTTTGAAGTTTTGAAGAAGAATTTTATCTAAAATCGAGCATTTGAGACGCATGATAAAAAGATTATCTAGCGCTGGCAGAAGACAGTTGCCAAGCTATCTTCATCGATGAATAAATACCTGAAGTTATTTTCTATATTTGTAACTTTAGCTGTATTTTCGAGTAAACATACACGTTTCCTATTTCCATTTTGCGTGACCTATTTTTTGTCTTCCTTGTAATGCTACGGTTGAGTTGATGTCATAAACGTAGTGACGTAACAAAAAAAAAAAGAAAAAATTGTTTTGATCGTTCGTTTTCTTTAAAATTTCGTCGTGGTAAGAAAAGCATTTTTTGTAAGTTTGAAGAAATTTATTTTATGATATTTTTTAATTTTAAATTAATTAAAAATATTCCTAACTAATAGTGTGTTATCTAAAAATAGTTTAAAGATTATTTTTAATTTTCTTATGTAACATAAAAAAAAACATTTTTTAAAAAATTTATTCTCGAATATTTAATAACGTGTACTCGTTCTGTGTAAATATTGTTTTTAGATTAAAAAAAATACATTTTTTAAAAACTATTAAAATATATGAATATTTATACTGTATTTAGAATGTTGAAAAGTAAAGCGCAATTTTATCGTTTTTTTAACCATCTTTTTGAAGCGGAAATTAGACGGAAGTAACTGGAATGAAGTGTCTTAACACAGGAAATAGACACGATAAAATAAGTGTTTTTTAACAAAACAGCTAAATAAAGACAACGAAAGCTATTTGTCTGGCATATACATAATCAAAAAAATCAAATATAAAAAACACGCATCTTGGTAGATAAGTTTTTAATGACTTCTTTTAATCTAATATCGTACCGACATTAATCCATAATACTTTCTACATCCTACGTATAATAGAAATACGAAAAAATTTCTTTTATTTCTAAACTTTTATATCAACATCTTTGTTAACTTCATTCGATGTTCTTAAATGTTAACAACAGAACTTATACCCGTAAAGGAATTTAATTACGTTATTTTTATGAAATTATTATTATTATTAGGAATGAATGCGTGTAAAATTTTAGTAAGAAAATACTACGTTAATAATGAAAAAAAAATAAAAAATAGAGAAATAACCAGGAAAAATTTATACTTCGCATCCGAAATTAATTATCCTATTTAAATTGATTTTCCCAATAGAAAATAATATTTTTTAGTTTTCTCTCCTGGAAGAAATCGCCATCGAGCTTTAAAATATATGAAAAAAAAAAGTTGGTTCAATAATAAGTGAATGCAGAATTTCTAACCATCATACAATATTGCGCTGTATTCTATTTAAAAACTAAGCGGATGCGAACCATCGTTATTCGGAGATACGACTAATGAAACATTCTCTTTCCTCGATAAATATTTACTTTAGTGCATACAACTTTTTAAAAATTAAAGGGCCACCTCGCGCTCGTTTTATCAATCAGAATATTTTAAAATGCTAATTTTAACGTATCGACTCTTAATATTTTAAATTTTAAAAATTATTGAAAAATTATCTACCATAATATAAACGGTTTAAGTAAAATTGAATTTAATAAATAAATAAAAAATATTGGTGATACAGCTAGAAATGAAGGTTAGTTAAATTTGCATATGGCGTTAATGATAGATGGCTTCCATATTAAAAACTTGGAAGTCCGTTATGGTCAAGGAAATTATGTTGTTTATAATTTAATAATAAAAGTAGAGAAAGTTTATAGACGACATTATTTATATCGAAAATATTTATTTTAAGTCGGGCATAGATCTTTATTTAAGAAGAAAAAATGCGGTAAATTAATATTTATAGAATTTCATTGAAAATAGTAAAACTGTGTCTGAATTGAAATATTTTATAAATTTAATCTTTTAAGAATCTGTTTTTCTTATTAGAAATGAGTGCAGTATCGATAACAGCGAGATGCGATATGAAGTTAGTAGCGTCAAAATCCGGTATACAAATGAGATTTTGATACAGAAATTTTAGAAAAATTAAGGAATACCTCTTTTAGCGCATCCTGTTCGATTAAATTTTAATATTTATAACCTTTTTGAAACAGCTTACTGTTTTGTTTTTTTTATTAAATTTATATAAATATGGTAATACAGTATTACAGTACGTGTGTTATTTTCTTATTCGATATAAATAAAATCAAAAATGTCGTCTATTAGCGTGCTGTTTTAGCACTCTAAGAGACTATTTTGAATTACGAATTACGCTTCCAACTATGATTTTTCTGAGGGTGTTTTACCCTGAGAAAATCGTCATCTAAAATTATTTTCAATCATTAATGTTATCGTATCGATCGATATTAAAACATTAATAATGTTATAATGTCATTCTGATTATATCGATATTATCCATATAATCGAAGTAACATTACCATTAAAGATAGTATAAAACGTAATTATCCTACATTTTAGTGAATTTTTATAAATAATTAATGATTATTAAACGAAAAATTCTCATAATTCTAGATAGCGGAAATTAATATAATTGAATAAGTTATATAATTAAAATTTCTTATGAAAGTAGTTGAAAAGCGACAATAGTGAAGATTACAAAAACGTTTAAATAAAAGAACTGAAAGTTTTCCACTCCATAAAAACTTAGATTGAATTTGTTCACCCTACTTTATTAAAGCTCCATTCGACTTTGAATATAATTCGGATCATTTAATTAAAACGGATCGAATTGTTGGGTGGAATATAATTTAAAAATTCTCAAGTTAATTTATAAATAATGAAACGTTGTTTAATATTTATATTAGTCTGGAAAGATTTGCAATGGCAGAAAGCTCTTTCTAATCGAAGGTGATTAGTTTGACTATATTCTTGTCTGAAATAGAGATTAGTTTTTCTGAATAGAACAGATTATGCACCGAATAAATTTATAAAAACAACTTTCGATTATAAGAATTTTGTTAAATAAACACCAATTGAAATTTATATAGGCTAATTTGTTTGTTAGCAATCCTTCCAATTATGTGAATAATAGAAATAAAAAATAATGGTAACCACAATAATAATCGATCAAATGAGAGAAAGCAGTCACGAAAAGTAATTTTCGTATCATTAATCCTTGTTTTATTAAATTTGGAATCGTGTAGAAATAATTCGTGTTGGCTCGGGGGAGAGTTATGATGCCGTGTCAAAATCAAAATAAGAAAAATTTAGTTTCAAATAAACAAATTTTCATTATTTCTTGGCAATTACTTTGTGAAAAATCGCTTATTTCCTGTCGACTGTTTTATGGTTTTTCTTTTCTTTTTCCATTAAAAAATATTCACTTTAGTTTGTCGATATTAATTGAATTTGATTTTTTATTATTAACATACTAAACAAGTTATAGATTTGATCTTCTTTAAAACATAGTCCAGATATTTATCATTATCAAAATGTTATATTATTTCCTTTCCTTTTTGGAGAATAACTCGAGATTAAAACTGAATATTTTGAGATGTTATTCAAATATTAATACAAGGCGGTCATTTTATCACGCGCATCTGACATTCTATGTATAAGAAGAGTACATTTGTTGGCCGTAAAGAGGTAAATTGTTTGGTGCAGGTCGGTATAGTTCTGTAGTACAGAATCCACGAATTGTACAAGATCCGAAACTGGATATTACGAGGTAAATTATGTCCATCAACCGTACCCTCCTAGGCAAGGTGGCGTCCAACGTGGTCCAGAGGGTTGGCGCCTGCCTCGATACATAGAGTGGACATTTTCAACACGACTGCAAACAGGTATTATAAGCCAACATGTTATTCGATATCTGTGTCTCACTTTGTTTCTATATTAACTTTATATAATTGTGATCATTTTATCGCGCGCATCAAAATGTGCGCCATACAATGATCACATTATATAAAGTTTTAACTAACAAGTAAGTACAATACTCTGGCAACAATACTTAGCTGAAAATTATATAATTAAATTAATTCATTACGCCTATATATAGGCTGGGAAGAGTAGAATGAAACGAACAAAAAATTAATTTGAAAATTTTCAATGGTAAATTACACAATATATATAAAAATGCTTCAGATTATAACAATTAATCAAGTAAGGAAAAAGTTGACATTTTTTCCTCCGCCTTGAAGAATCGAAGCGAACACAGAGCATTAACAATATAATTCATCTTTTCGAAAAGCAAATTAAACTGGAGAAAGCGAATCGATATTCTTCATCAATCGGCCAATTCTTATAATTAAAGATTTTTCCTAATTGTCAGATTTTGTGGCCACGGTACTTATTTGTCTCGTCTCTTTTATCTTTATCGTTGATTAAGGTCATTTTAACTCCTTTCGAGTATTCGCAATTTCATATCATACGATTCGAGATTACAATCATTTACTAGAAAACATGTAGGTGTAAAAAATATTTAGAAATCTATCAAGATCTAGTAAGATGATTCTTTTTAAAGCCGTGTTTAATTTCTTTCAGAAATGATTACTTAAATAGTGTACAATAATATATTATTAATTAATTTCAAAGAAGCAAATATAATTCAAAATAAACACGGGCGCCCGCAGTAACAGGTCAGACCAGGCAATTGCTCCTCCACCAATTTTTGATCTAAGACTTAGTTAAATTTATATCAATTTTTATTCTAATTCTATAAAAGTATAAAGTCCCGCTCTTAGTTATTTTTATACTTTTTAGTTTTTCAATGCCAGTATAGGCCTATTTTTTCTTTTTGGAAAAATTTTAAAAAATATAAAAAAAAACATTGGAACCACAATTACCATCAAAAACCTGCAATTTCTTATTTCACCAATCATTCAAATTCAAATTCAACTCGGTATAAGATTAGTTTCGGATTAAATATTAGTGATTTTAATAATTTTATATGAGAAAATTCGTTCTATATCGATGAAAAATAGAATGAATTTTATTAAAACCAATTAATATATATTAATTTACCAATTATAGAATTTTATTTATTAAATTATAGAATTAAAAAAAAATATTTTATTATTAAATAACAAATTATAGAATTTTATTTGTTAAAATCAATCGATAAAAATATAATAGAGAAAAACGGATAAAATAGAAAAAAAATTGGCTGAGAAGCATCGTTTTTCCTCCTCTGTACATGTATGTCGAGGAGGAGGAGGAGTATTTTATTATTTTTATTTCTTACGCTTCTTCGAAAACTTCAACGGAAGTGAGCAAAATTTAAAGAAAACATATTTAATGATGTGTTCTTTTTCACAGAAACTTTTCATAAAACAATAAATAATATATACTTCAACAAATAAGATGTAGAAAAATAATCAATTGGAAAAGCGGGTTGTTTAGAAACATTTACTTTATTGAGATTCAAAATGAAAATAAAACAAAAACATCAATCGAGTATTTTCGCTTCTAAATTGAAATAAATATCAAATTTCCTCAGCATATATATATAGAATTTTTTTTTATTTTTTTACAAATCGAATGTTTTTGCAATAAAATAAATTATTAATATCGTTTTAGAACAAAAATGAATAAAAATAATAGAGCATCGATGATTAATTTACCACAATACCTAAAAATTTTGCTAAATCTTATTAGTGAAAATTAACCATTGTTAGTATTAAAACTGAGAATATTATCAATTATCAATTATATATGTATATATTGTAATATCATATGACATGTATATATATTAGGTTTATATCATATATATATATATATATGTTATATACAATGTATATCTTCTTTATTCTAATTGCTATATATAAGTTATACTATAAATAGATTATATTGCAGTTTAGAACAAAGAATAAAAACGCATAGTGCAATGGAATACATTTTAGTTTCTTTATTAAACTAATATGCTAAAACCTAGTTTTACAATGTTCCGTTAAAGCTCCTGTTTAACTTTAACTACTAGTTACAATTGTTAAATAAACACTAATGGATAGTTACTGATATTAAACTAGCAATTAGCGCTTATCTAACAATTTGAAAACAGATAACTGATGGTTAAAACTAACAGGAACTTTAAAGGGGCATTGTAAAATGGAGATTAAAGATAGTAAATATGCTCTGATAAAATTACGTGAATAAAATAATTATTTTCTAAACATATATTCCGATTGCCTTATCTCGGGATACTTCTTTGAAACTTCACAATTTAATAATCTAGGTTTTTCACTCATGAGGGCTAAGAAAACATCTTTAGTAATATAGATTGTTAATATACAAAACAAAAATTGAATGTGGTATTAGTAAAATTATAATATTAAGATGTTTTTTTTTGGTTCTGGTGCTTTAAGAATTTTTCTCTCTTTCTTAAGGATGATAATTACTCGCTAATGTTTTTGATCCGTTCAATAGAAACGGAAGTCTGATTTGTTATTTGTTCTATCTGACTAAACGTCTAAACTTATCGGAAGATTCTCTACTATAGAAAGGGGACTGATATGACTGATTTAATGAATGAAGTCAATTGATTAAAAATCGAGGATAACGAATGATCAAATTAAAACAATATAAATGTCTCGAGTACTTTTTTAATAATAACAGCGCAAGAATCAGACTGTATATTCTGGATAGGTTTTACAAAACCGAAAATGTAATTTGAGATGACGACAATTAAAGTGATATTTCTACTTTGCAATCTCAGTTACGACTATTGATTTCACCATTTTGGAAATAGAAGATAATGAAATGCGTTTTCATTTCAAATAAAAGATACTTTACTAAACTTATATATATCTTATGCTCTTATATTAGCGAAATTTTCTTCAGTTAAGTCGGTGAGAATTCCCATCATTTTATATAATTATTTTTAATCATTTCGAATAGCCATACTCCGTCGGATATTTTAACTTAGAAAATACAATTTCCAATAGTGTATTTATAAAAATCATATTTTAGCATCTTAATGTTTACAGTCATTTGGAAAAATATATATATTATTTTTTTATAATATATTATTTGTAAAAGTTGAAGTTAATTCAACGTTTACCAATAATTTTGTTAACTTAGATGAAAAGTATGAATAGGGATAGATATATATACATAGGTGTGTGTATATATATATATATATCCCTATTCATACTTTTCATCTAAGTTAACAAAATTATTTGTAATATATATATATATAGGTTATAACTAGATAAATATAAATAATTGTGGAAGATATCCTTTCTTTGTTCATAAATTAAATGTTCTGTTATTAAGATATAATATTTTTCTTACTTAACAGAAGAATACTGTACAGCCATAACAGTATATATGGTTTATTAATACTGGGTATGCATTTAAATTTCACTAAATACGTTATTCAGTTCTTCTATATACAACGAGTAATTTACTTATTAATGACGACCTCACTTAAAAACGGAAGATATATATATTCTTCTGTGAAGGGAAATAATTGGTATACAATAGTGTGTTATTAAATTTGCATTGAGATATAAACAGTTAGAAAAAACTAATTGCCTATTCTTAGCACCTGTCCTTTATTTTGGAACGATTACTGATAGACATCCATTTATTTCAATTTCTTACGTGTTGAATGTTATAAAAATCTACCAAATAGATAGGAAGATGTCGAATGATCGAACGTCTGCCATTTTTAAAGGAATTATTTAATATTAATTCAAATTCGAATTTAATAACCTGACAAATCTGCTAAGTTTTACAAAACTCAAACAATTAAAAAGTTATTAAAGGAAAACTTTGAAATCATTTTTAAATACATTTAAAATGGCCGACATTCAAACTTCACCCAATAAAAGTTGATTTAATATGACACAATTTTGTACGATACGAAATCGATTATCGTACAAATTTTTATGAAATTTTGTACGATAATCGAGTCTTAGACTCGATTATCGTACAGAATTTCATAAAAATCCAATAAATAATTCAGCACATATATTAAGAAAGTATCTTAGAAGTTTGAATATCGGCCATTTTTAAACGGTAAAGTTGGAAAGTCAAATGATGATGCATCCAGATAAATTTAATGGCACAATAACCATACCAAATTTTATGAAAATATACTAATTAGTTGAAAAGTTACTAGTATGGACACACAAACAGGCAATCGACAGACGATTGATGATCTGCAAAGATTCATTTTTCTTCAAAAAATCGATTAATTATTAATTGTATTTTATTATAGTTTTACAAATTATAATTTATTGTTTATATATTTCTCGTACTAAGATACAAGTAATTTTAGTGTATCTTATTAAAGGAAATCAAAATGTAAAGAAATATTTAGGAAAGAGAGAAATTTATTTTTATAAACAATTATTTGAAATATAGTATCCAGTGCTCTCTATTATATTAAAGTATCCTAGACTAATTTGGAATATTTTACATAAACTTCCAAAATTTAATTTTTAATTTTGTATAATTACATTCTTAATTTTTTAAATATCCTCGATATCAATATTTTGCTAGTTCTCATATAAAAAAAATCAAAATATTTTATATTTCAGGACATCGACCAAAAATTAATTAATGAAATTTTATAAGAAAATTAAAAATAATATTTTAAGATTTCGTCCATAGGTCATAATTAATAGATATTTAAAACACAAAAATAGAAATTTAAGTAATTAAATCTTAAAATTGAAAAAATTTTCTATCATATTAATTTTGTTGATATTCCGGAAAAAAGTAATTTTTATCGAATGACTTAAGTAAATAACAGAGTTCAAATTTTTTCTTTATCATTAAAAGCGAAAAAATAGTATTAAATTATAGAAAATTTAGTAAATAAATATTAATTTAATAATAAAAACTTTGAAAATCTTCGGATTTTTTAATGCGTATAAAATCGACACGAATTTTGATCGTTTATATTAATAAGTTCTATTTTTAGAGAATAAAAATACTCTCGAATTCCGTAGTTTTAATACGTTATATGTAGCAGATAAGTATGAGCTCTCATAACCGTCATAACCGAAAGCGCTCAATGACTCTTTAATATTCCAAAATTATCTGCCCTTTGGTGGTCAACAGACCATTACAACAATCGCGCCTTCAGCCTATTCAATATTATTGTTACGTAGAAAGACACGAAAGATATTGGTAGTGGCTGAAACAGTAACAACCGAACATAAAATCAATTCAATGATTTATTTACTTTTTATCTTTTATAAAAGAAAATAAGATAAATTCCAAAAACATTGACTCATAAAAGAGCTGTATTACGCTGATTATTTATAGATAGCTTTAATATAATTGTAAATGGAGTTAGTGATTTTGCATTATAAAAAATCTGAAATTTGTGAGAACATAAATATATATTTTTCAAATAAATTTAAATACAATTTAAAATTTATTTATACATATTTTTTCCCATTTTAAGCGATATAAATATTAATTTTTTTCTGATTAAAATTATTATAGGCCTACATACTTTAATCGATAAAAATATATTTAATAAAATTTAACCAGATTATTAATAAATTATTTATTGTATCCGTGAAATTTCAATTTTTTTCTGCGCATTCGTGAACTGCTTAGAGATTTAAAAAGATTGGTTTCGTCTTGTTATAAAAGATCTAAATTTTCAAAAGTGTAGAGTATGATACAGTTCAAATTGATACTTTTATAGAGATCTCAATAAGCCATGTTAAGAAAAAAATTGTTTACTCGAAAATTTAACAAAAAATAAATATATTTTGATTAAATGATTTTGCCAAAGTAAAATTGATCATTCCGTTAAGATATCATCACATAAAAGAAGCTTCCTTCAGAACTGATGGCATCGAAAAATGTTTCGGTTAACGATATTTTTATTCCTAAATGATTATAGTATTTATATGGCCAGTACCATGCGGAAAAATATGGCATTTGAAAATATCGTATTTTTTAACACGATATTTATACAAACTTTAAATAAATACTATATATTTAAGCACCGTCTATGAATTTATTAGAAAGCAAAATTTACGACGCCAAAAAGATTTAGTTTAAAGGACGTGTGATTAAAATTAAACACGATGTACGATATATATATATAAAGACTGAAAAAAATCAATATTTTTAACTATACGATTTTCGTTTTTATGCAAAAAAATAATAATAATAATAATAATCAAAAAAGCTTATTTATAGTTAATTATCGGGAGTTTTGGAGAATTTTATATTTTTTACCTGTACCAATAGATCAATCTATTTTCAATCTATCAATTTATTTCTAAATACATTCATCGTTAACATCTTACATCTATCCACATTTTTGATGATTTTTCTACGTACCATTCCTAAAAATTCATGATATTTCAGTATCTTGTTTAATACGCTATCAAAGATAGCGTATTAAACAAGATAAGTTACTGAAATATCCATGAATTTTATTTTTAAAAATCCAAGTATGAGAGATATTTATAAGAATTTCTATAAAATCACGGTACAATATATAATATTAGAAATGCAAATTATCAGAAAATAAATTTGTATAGTACGCGTATATATGGTATTATATTTCTATGGAAATTCTGAAATGATCATAATCATCGCCTTAGATGTTTAATCGAAATAATAATAACAATAAACAATAAACAATAAAATGATCGATAGTCTATTTTTAGATTTTACTCTTCTACCTTAAAAATAAAATGTATCTTTCTATAAAACTGTTACATTTTTTTATCAAATAAAGTATTGTATTAGAATAAATCTAATTTTACAGAAAGTTCTCCGTTTTAAAAAATAATAGTTATAATAAATAACAATAGAATAGTAGAAAAATAAGAATTAAAATTAATACATCAATATGTATTATTTCTACCATTTTTATTTAAATAAAATTATAAAAATATCAAAGCTTAAAGAAAAAAAAAATAGGATTCAATATTATTTATTATTTGCACTTTATGGCTTGTATAAACACATTATATATATATAATGTGTTTATACAAGCCATAAATAAAGCATCGTACTGTATATATATATATACGATGAACTTATTTTTCAGTTAATTTATTTTAAATGAATTTTGTATGTACATATTTGTTTGTAATTACTGTGTTTTGTTAGAATGAACTCTTATTTTTATTACGCTCGAAAAGCACTTAGAAAAAATAAATTATTTCAAATAATTAATAAACAAAGCTTCCTACTGGTATATAAAATAAAAATATAATAAGTTTAGACATAAAGCTGATCGAAGTTTTTAACTGTTATAACTTTTCAACGATTTATCATATTTCGTGTTTACAATTTGTTTTCGTGTTCCATGTTCTATAGATTTTAAACGAGAGATTTAATTTTGTTCTTAACTATTAACAGCCTTTAATTCTTACGCCCAACATTTGTCAATTTCGTTTAAAAGGTTGTTTAGCCAATACGCTTATCAATATTTGGACGTCACTGGTAAGAGATTTTAGTTTTCTTTAAAAAAATCCAATTATTATATTATTAATAGTCAAACATGGCTGGATGTTCCTTTTTCGGTTGAACCGCTGTACCGATTTCTATTAATAGGGTATCTTTAGAAAGATCTAATTTTTGGATGTCTGCCACAGCCAAAATTATTTGTTGTTGTTAATAATTTAAAAATTAAAGAATAAAAATTACATCGAAACTGTCGTTCCTGTAAAAAGACAGATGGCGTTGTAACGTAATAATGAATGGCATTTTACCATTCCATCTTGGATTTCCCTACACAACTTCGGAGATGTTTTTCGTCGTTATATACAGTATTATAAAGATCAAATTACCAGATTGTATTTCCGCTCATTTACATGGGCGGGTGATTTCTAGTTTTTAATATTTGTCTGCGAGTTCTTCAAAAAAAGCCAGCTCGGATTCTTAGTTTTCCGAGTTGAACTCGATTTCCTTTTTGAGATATGACAACTGATATATTTTTCAAATATGCTAGATAGTGATAGATTAGATCATATATAAAAAAGATTGTTTTCAAATATTTCACTTTTATAAGAAATTCTATTTTCTTTTATTACCCAACTTTTGAAATACTGCACACATGTATTCAATATTACGCACGATACCGAAATATTGAGAAATGAAATTAAAATGTTTAAGTAGAATGATTAAAGAAAAAGTTTTATTATAAATATTTACATAATGAAATTTTGCCATTAATGAATTGGATTTAAATGATTAACGATAATATATAAGACTTTGGATTTGTTTGTAATCTTTAAGTCTTCGCCGGAATACAAAAAGTAGCTTGTTTTCTTAAATTCGAGTTAAGGTAAATTGCGAAATTGAGGTCGATATGTTAATCAATCGCCTAAATTTCTAATCATTCTAATGAATACTCCCCCCCCACGTTTTTAAAATGCTAATCGTAGTCGAAAAGAGAAGATAGGGTACTGAAATATGCAAAAATTTTATTTGTTACTCTTAATCGGAAAATATTAAATATTATTCCATAGGATAATAAATAACACCGAGCACGATATTTACTTTTCAACATTTTATCAACATTATTACAACATAGATTTGTGTAAGCGTGTAAGTTATCCAGTCACACGAATTTATGAACCTATATGAGATTGATTTTATAATAATTAATAAATATGAATTTAGGCAAAATAAACATCGAACTATTGCAAATATCCTCATTAGTGTATATATTATAAATCTAGATGATTTGATCCTATATACCTGCATTTCCCAACAAACATATATCACGGGTCAAATTCTGGATCAAAATGAAATTTCAGACATATTTAAAAAAAATCCAAACATTTAATTCGAATATAATTATTTTAGTTTCAAGATGATAAAGACAAAAATAAAGCTATAAAAATATATTAAATGCGTAATAAACATGGTTTATACATGAAATCAATAAGGTATCAATTAATTAATCAGTCAATCTTTATTAAAAAATAGGTGTATATCCGTATTTAGAGGTAATAGAGAACAAAATAAAAAATAATCAACATATTTCAGAATCAATAATGAAAAATGAACGGATTATATGAAATTTTATAATAACTGCGACAAAAGAAACGAAATGACATAAGGAAGTTTTTGAAAGGGCTCCAAGAATATTTCCATAGTTGTAAAGGATAGTATGATTTATTATAAAAGAAACTTATTCATAATTGATAAGATATCTGAGATTTATTTATTTCATTTTTTAACCCACTTTTCGAGAAAAGTGAGGCTTAAGAAATCATATTTTCATTTGTCTGGTGCCCTCACTGATTATTTTTAATCTGCTAAAATTTATACGAAATTCCATAGACATACTTTACCATTAATAATAATCTGATGTAACATCGAGATTATTATTAATGGTAACTCTAAAAATGAGGACATTCAAACTTTTCAGAGATTCTCTTAATATATTCTGAACTATAAAAAGCTATTTTGTGAAGTTTAATTGGGTAGTCCATTCATAAAAGCCAAGCTTGATGATGTGTCAATTAACGGCGCAGCTTCAGTTAAAAATCATATCGCATTCAGACTGTTTGTGGAACAAATGTTTGAATGCGTACCATTTAGATAATATGGATTTGATATGGACCCGAGATAGCCTAATCAGGTTCGTGTTATCTTACTCTGTCAAACAGATTCTTGGACCCTTCTTCAGAAAGTATGACATATTTAATTGCTCATCTTTAATCATTTCAAAATAGTTGACATCTTCAGAAAGTAAGTGAATTGTTCTTTCCAGAACTTTTTGTTTGAAAAATATAAGGCAGTCGTGTAAGTGTATTTGTGGGCCCGGGTGCGAAAAAATAAAGATGGCTTCTTCGCTTATGTCGAGACGAAAATAATAAATACATTCTTTTTATGCTTAATAACATAATCATTATAATCAAATAGATATACAATAAAAATTTGTATATAAAAATCAATAATCAATTCCATAGATCAGGAGTCCTGTGCAGTGCATTCAGCGCACACACTATTTGTATAGTCTGAGCCATCAAAAATACCCCTGATGCATCAGGAATAAAAGAACCCTCTCTTTCTAATTTCGGATAAAAATTATTAAATGCAATATTGTATATATTTATTATATATCAATGCCTATAATTATTATAACATTTCACAATTGTAGTCTAAATATAATGAAATATATAGTATTTAATGAAGTCAGAAACAGAATAATCACTTACAATAGAACATTAAATGTAAGCATCAATGTTTAATAAAAGTATCAAACAATCAGACATACTTTATATATATTAAAGAAAATTATTAAACATATCCTGTTAAGTTTTTTCTTTCCTTCTTCCATCTTCCAACTTTTTTCTTTGTTTTTTTGTTCCAAAAATACATACTCATTCGGAAGACATGTTCGTTAAATTCTATTAAAATTTTATTAGGCCATTAATTAATGAAAATATTAGAAATTAATATTCCTAGCAAATAGATTTTTGTAAAAATATATTAATCAGTGTGCAAACTATATTTGTCTGCACTTTTTATATATACTTATCAAATATTTTATATATATATGATCCACACAAATTTATGAAAGTATCAAAATATGAACAGTATTAAGTATTAATTTAAATTTATTTAATATTTTTTTTAAATATCTTATTCAATTCTGGATGGTTATAGATCAGGGTCAGGGTCCCAGTGCATCCATTCGATGCACCTTCACTCGCGAGGGCTTAGTGATATTTTTTCTTTATATTTTTCTTAGATGTTAATTATATAAATATGATGGATCATATAAGAAAATGTTTAATTTTAGCATATTAAGTTAACTTTTTTTATATAGTATACGTATAATATAACGAAATTCAATTTCTAAAAATAATATGAATAATAATTCATTTTTTTAAAATAAAATGTTATAACGAATTGGTCGCGTAATGACACGTTCTTTCAATATCATTCTTTCGAGCTAAACGAAAATATCGAATTAAAAATATTTCCCAAATTAAAATTGAAGACAAAAATATCTCATCGAGCAAAAATTCTATACAGATATTTTACACAAAATCGCATTGGCAGAATTCAGGCTAACTTCAACAGGCATATCATGAGATATACAGTTTTAAGAAAGCTGTATAAAGTGATATCAAATAGAATGAATATGGAATTGAATTAATATAAATAGAAAAATTTGAAAATAAATTAAAGGATAGATGAAGTAAAAAAAAAGTGCGCTTAATCGCTTTGTAACTCGAATCATAAATACAGTATTTATAGTTATCGCGTTGGTATTAAGATTTATTAAAAGTTGGAAATTTCTTTCCTGAAGTTTATAAATAGAATTTTTACTTATTTATTGTAAAATTAAAGAATTAAGTTTCCTATAAATGAGCATGGACATCATAGATAATAGCAGTATTTGAGTAGTAATACTTTTAAATAAGTATTAATGTTATCTAAAATGCTCACGCTAAGTTAGGAGACAATTCTTAAATTTTGCAAACATTTTTTTGTCATTTCTCTTTATTATAAGCGAGTATTTCGGAAATGAAATGTTTTGTAACACACCAATTTTTTTATGTCGCTTAATATTTAAATTTTCATTCAAAATTAATTATCATATGTTAATTTTAGAAGCTTATAAGTCATAAATGATTTGTTATCATGATTTATTATTATTATTATTATATATAAAATATAATTGTATCGATTTATATGTATTGAATTAGTTAATGAACTGTTAATTAGTCAAACAATTTCTATATTTCTTAATAGTAACTCTCTGGCATTAAAATAATTATTTAAAATTCAGAGATAAGATTGATCATCTGTTTATGTTCAATATTATATTAAAAAAACTTAATTTATTAACTAAAGTATATTCGACAATTAATGAAGTATTACAGTAATAAGTTAAAAAATAATAAATCTTAATTTTTAAATAAAATAACTATGATCAATCTTCATTCCTTAATTTATAAATAAAGAAATCGATTAAAGTGAATGCGATATACTGATTGACAGACATACAAATCGATGTTGAAGATTAGCATTACTAATTCGTTTTAAATCTCGTCGTCTACTTCAATAGAACAAAAAAAAAAAGAAGTGAATTCACTTTATAGTAAATTTCCTAATTTTATATCATTAATTTCCTGTTTAAATTCTGTCTAAGCATGAATTCATTAATTTTACATAATTTGCATTTCGCGTTTAGTTAGTTTTGTCATTTATAAACTGGGAATTAAGTTCTAACTCGATATCTCTTTATATTAAATTGCAATTTATTTTCAAAGCTGCTTTTAACATTATAAAATAAAATTTAAACATTTCAACAGAGTCTTTAAAGTTAAATAAGTATTAAAATGACCTTCGCTTATTAATAACAATTGCACAAATTGAAATTATCAACATGGTGAAGATCATTTGATTTTAATTTGATTAATCTTCGTGTAATATCTTTTATTTCTATCGATATTCAAATAGAGATATTGTTTATTTATTGATAGAAATTTTAAAATATAAACTTTACAATATGATGTTGGCTACACGAAAGAATTTTTTTTTTATTTAAGATTAATATTGATCAAAGAAATACGAGTCTAATTTTCTGGCAATGGAAATAATCGAAGATCAGTCTGTTAATTTTATTAGCGTAGTTTATTTTGTTTAATTAAAATCTTCCATTAAAATATTTTAAAATTTTGATAAACGTTCATTATAATAATGGAATAATTTTTCAAGAGAAAAAAAGTATATTAAAAATATAATCTGAAGGATTTGTGATATATTAAGTAAAAACCGTCCAGTAAAGTTTTTAACAAAAAATCTTCACGGATTATTAATTTTATTCAATTATTCAGTTCCTAATAAAGCTATTATCAATTAAAGTTTCGTTTTTAAAGAGATGTCTTATTCTGAATGTTTTATCGGGAATTTTTCAAATTCAGTAAGAACAACAAAAAAGTTTTCTCCTTTTAAAATTATCGATTCTTGGAAATGTCAATAATAAAATATTATGTAATGTTTTAATTAAGTTACGTAATTAGTTTGACTCGTATATAAAAAATATGGTCACATAATATTTAATAATTGCATAATTAATTAACTTAAGATGTATATCAAAAAATTACAGGAAAAATATAAAAATAATAAACAGGATATTAATTTCGAACAGTAACTGGCTGGATGATTTATTCTGTAGTCTCAGCAAAAATATAAAAATATCATTCCAATCGTTAATCACTGGCGAAAAATTTACCCGTTTGTTTGTTTTTCTATTATATTCTACAAAAAAAAAACTTAGGAAAATTCTAAACTTTTTCAATATTTATTTTTCAGATAAACTTCCTAAAATGTTCGAGTAATGTCTTTGTTATTTCTTAAATTTAATAATTGCAGCTAGAGTATTTCTGCCATTACTATTTCTAATCCAGGAAGATGACTATTAATCGAAATAAATTTGAATGGAATAATTAACAGTTACGGGCTTCAGGACGATTGACCACCGTGATATAGTCTATAACATGTTTAAGCATTCAATTGGTATAAATAATGTTTGTTTGTATAAATTGAATGCTTAAATAATCGATGCGTATTAGATGATTAAAAGAAACATAAGTAAATAATCGATAGAGTTAGAAGAGATCTAAAAGTTTATAAATAGGTGCTGCCTAATGCATTTTCAGTTCACTCGAGTTCGTATCTACCGAACTGAAATATATGTAAATGTTCGTAACAAATGAATCATTAATCAAACTTTTAACCACAAAGTCTTATAGAAGATGAAAGGTCGATATTAACTGACGATTTAATGTATTATTAGTTTATATTCATTTTTTATTTAGCCTATATTGTTTTCCAATATATCGTAATGTTCTTACCAAGTGTATCTTACATTTTTCTCGAAGTAAATTTGATTGATTAGTCGAAAAATTTACGCTATTGTTATTTTCCTGATATCTGATTCAAAAATTATCTTGAAATAATATAAGGTAATTCCGATAGAGTTGCCCCACCGGGTGAGATGCCCCGCTGATCTTAATTCGACAACTGTCCAACAGAAAGCGCCACAAGTTGTTTCCTGTGGTCAGTGAGTGTCCTTCGGGCGATACGTGCTGTTTCTACGCCATTTCAGTTTTTATTTTCGCTCCTTTACGAAGAAATAAGGTAAGTTCTGCCAT